>APFE030005382.1:0-11545 GCA_000404065.3 Pinus taeda
GTTCGACATTCCGAGGATTCATCCACTTGGCTAACTTCGGGGCATGGCTCTGATACCACTTGTAAGGACTATGGACACCACATATCTCCACAATGGTATGATATTGTCCACTTTGGGCCTAAGCCCTCATGGATTTGCTTTTGGACTTACCCCAAAAGGCCTCATACCAATGGAGATATTTGTCCATCCTTATATACCCATGATCCTCCCCACTTCTAGTCTATGTGGGACTATTGGTCATATACCCAACAGTAATCTATACAACCGATTACTTTTGATCCTCATCTGCACTTTCTTTTTCCAGCTCGGGTGTTTGACGTATACCTTTTTCTTGATGAAGTAGACGTCAGAGCCCTTGCCTTGTAGTTGTGACACAGAAAGTAAGTTCATCTCCAATCCTTGCACATGCAGCATATTTGTGGCACGGAACCGCTCTCCCAATTCTGTTTGAAAAACTATGGTACCCTTCCCTACTGGAGTGCACTTTTCCTTGTTCCCCATGGTGATCTGAAAGTTCATCTTCTCTTATCGATATTCTGAGAAACACTCCCTGATTCCCGTCATACGCCACGGGGCTCCACTGTCTATATACCATACTTCTGATGATGCAACACTAGTTATGCACGCCACTTCTTCTTCCAGCCTAGAAGCCAACATAGAGAAATTGAAATCTCTTTTTCTTGTGCAATCTTCTGAAAACCTGCGTGAGTCCCCTGAGGTGGATGCCTTTGCATCGTGGTCTCGACCCATAAGTAATTTTCTCTTTCTATCTCTGATTACTTGCTCTGCTACCATGTGAAAATTCTATCACTGCAGCAACTGATTTACTTTTCCTACTTATTCCATCATAAGTTATTCATGAAATCACTTCAATAAACATTAAAATAAATATTGCCATAGATATCACATCGTAATACAGAAACAAACATATGTACAAGAATCAACACATTGACATAGATATTTTGGACTAATATCCCCGGAAAAACCCAATGTGGGAAAACGGTGCAGCAAGGGAGGATTTTACTATTCAACATTTTTCTAGTACAACAGGGTGCCAAACTGGCTTACCCACAAATAGACAAATTCTCCAGCAATTCTTCTGATCCCAGCGTTAGCCCTGCTGACTTCTGCGTGGCCTAAAACCCTCTGTGTCAGCCTGAAAACCCTCTGCGTCAGCCTATTAAGACTCTGCGCAGCCTCTCTAGCCTTCTGCATCACTCTTGCAGCCTCTGCGTGGATGACGTAGGCCCTGCTGGCTCTGCGCAGTCTCTGCTGCCTCTGCGTGGCTCCCTCTGGCCCTGAGTCTGCCTCTCCTGCCTCAGCGCTAATCTCCAGTAGCTGATCCCGTCTCTCTGTTCCATACTTGCTGCCTCCTAACTGCTCACCAGACCACTGATTCAATTTCTCAGCTAACCCCACTCCAGAAATTGAGCTGACTGGTCTTCCTCAGTATGTTCTCTAAGTGAACCTCAAGCCTCCTCTTATACTTTTCTTGTTGACAAATCAACGGCCGAGATTAAGCCCCTAATCAACGGCTAAGATTAGATTTGGTTTGATCCATGACTTTTGGACTATTCTAACACAGTTTCATATTAATTCAAATTAATATTTTATTTTCCCTAAGTTTAGACTTAGGGATTACATTAAAAATATTAATTATTTTAATATCTCCCAAACTATTCAGAATCTGTCCAAACCCTTTCTAGGTATTGGAGATCTCATGTGCCTTAGCTTCTCTACCAAGTTTCGTGGCTAGAGCACATCCGATGCTACCCCAAATCAACATTACCCCCCCCCCCAAAAAAAAAAGTGTCGTTTGATGTCTCTAAATTCTCTCAGAAAGTTTCAGACCTTATTTTGCCAAACTAGGTCTCGCCCGTAAAAACAATCTCGTGAATCGCTTCCTCTATATTTTCCACTCTAAAAGCATCGACATGGATGACAAACAATATAATGATCCAATCTAAATCACAACTTCCCTTTTTGGGATGCTATTGGTCCCTAAAAGCTTCTATTTAACAGTGTTCCACGGGAACACATCCCCCAGGGTCAGGTGCGCGCAACCCTCGCATCCCACGCACCTAGGACGAGGAGTCTCCTCGGGGTGCGTTTCCCCACGCACCTTCTCTAGGGAGTCTTGGGGAGACGCAAGGGGATGCATTTATCGTGTGGGTGACAAGACTCCCCAAAAGGGGTGCATTTGGGCATCCCATCTCAAAAGGGGTGCTTTGAGATTGATGGGCCTGATGACTTCGTACAATAGATGGATGTAGAGGACCAATCATTGAGATGCAGTCCTTGATGTTGATTTTATTTTCAATGCTCATTATCCATTTTTACTTTTCAGTTATAAATTTTGAGTTGTGACACTAAATATTGATGACCTTAGACTGATTCTTGACTCTTGACTCTTAACTATTTTTGAGTTTGAAACTTTGAGTTATATAAATTTAGTATTCAAACTTCAATATCTAGTATATAGTAATATACTACTATGTTTTGCTTTCAATTTAGATTCTAGAATGATGAATGATGAATGATATGGATCATTGTATTTGAATATTTCATTGTTGAATCTCATGGTATGGATGAGTAATGAGTGACATATGAATGATGTATTTATCAAAATGAATGATGAGGATGGATCAAGGTATGCCATTGTTTAATTCAATTATCAATTTAAATTTTGTGTGGATCAAATTTCAATTTTTAATGTATTGGTATTGGTATTACTATTAGTCTATTTAATATTTATGCTTTCATTATTGAACAATGAATATGAACTTGAGTTATATATATATATATATATATATATAGTTAAAAATTATATACCTCGATGTCCCCTGCACCCTCGAAATTTCCCTAAGGGTACTCTCGCACGACCCCCCATGTGTATCTCCTCACCCGCGTCTCCCTGCACTGAAGTCTTGGTGGAACATTTCTATTGAATGAGATGAGAAAATTTTTCCTCCACCTTCTCTCTAGTTGTCCTTTCAACCCCATTTGCCAAAGGTCATGCTGCCCTTATCTTGTAGTTTTGGACCTTGTTGACCACTTTGTGTCAATGATCCCATAGCAGTACACTTTTTTTTCGTAAAAGAGATCCATCATGTTCGACTGTCTGTGCCATTTAGACTTCATCATCAGCCGATATTTTTATGAATATGTCCACCTATTTTGAATATGTAAAATGTAAATAATCTCAGTATGACCACGTTTGAATGTAACAGCATAGGTAAACCTATGGTTTTGGTGACGATCTCCATTCTAGGAGGTTTTTTGTGTCATTGATTCATCTGTGTCTCTAGACACAAATGATCGACATAGTTTTTCCCTCCACTCTTACCGCAAAGCTAGAGTGGATTTTGTCGCTAAGATTTTACACGTGTCCTAGTGTTTTAGATCGAGTCTATGTAAAAGTGATTTGGGAATAATCCCAACTAATTGGTTAGATTATTTTATTATAAGTCACTTGGTCTACTGGATTATATTTTGTGTCATAGAAATTGATATTTTTTTAGGGTCTATAACAAACGAGTTTTCCCCCTTCATGTATTAAAATGTAAAATCTTGATGTAAAAAATATTTAATGCATGGTCCCTCATAATTAGATACCATGGCTAAGTATTAGAGAGTTGGAAAAATAATTAATCCCCTCTTAAGACAATTAATTAAATTTTTTAACTAAATTAAATTAAAAATTCTTAGCCATAAATTTAATTAATTATATGTCCTAGGTAAATTCGCGGGTCCTAAAAAAATAATTTTTAAAAGTCCCAGGACAAGGGAATATTGAAAATTTTAAGAAATCTTGGACCCTTGGACCTTGGTAGTTAAGTCAAAGTCAATTTTTTGAGGTAATTATCTCAAAATTATTATTTTTGAGTTAATTAAAAAAGAATTAAATGAAAAATTCAAAATTCCTAAAAAAATAAATAATTTCGACACATGAGATTAAAAAATAATCAAATTATTTTCAGCGGTCGAGATTACTTTGATGGTGATCAAGCGAACTAGCAATTAGAGAATTTATCTATAAATTATAAGTCGGTGTCAATATATTTTTCATCCGATCTTTGAATCATGTACTAATAAGCTCTCAAGCTCTCTTGTCTATTTTCTAGAATAAATGCAAAAGTATTTGGGGTTTCAACTTGTGGTGGTGTTCGTCTTCATGAATATATGGTAACATCGTTTTAATTTCTGCAAATATTATTTGGAAATCGCAAATCAATAGCTCTCTTAGAATAATCTGAATACAGGTATCTTATTTATTTTGTTGAATTTAGGGTAACATTTTTAATTATGATTGAATTAGCATGTATCTCTATTTATTCATAATTTTATAGTTATTCTATTTCTCTAGTTGGTTTCATGGTTGATCTAGTGTTTGCAGAAGATCTCTAAGGTTTTCATTGAGCATTTGGGGATAGTCCTCGGTTGGACTAGCCAACTCTCAACATATATTTTCTAAAGAGCCTACCTCATACTAACTCCAAGACTTATCTAAAGATTAAATTTGTATGCATGAAGTTTTTGGGCTAGTAACTCTCTAAAAAACCAAAATATTTTGAATATTTTAAGGAAAAATTGATATATCTAGCTAAAAAGAGCCTTAGATCTATAGATCTGGGAGCGGAGTTGGATTCATACTCTCAGATTTAATAGATCTATAAATTACTTGTATAGATCTGTAAATTGTTTGTATAGATCTATGATTTACTTGTGTAGATCTAAAGTTTTGTAACATAATTTTGAATTTTAACACTTGGGATTTTTGATATTTTTTATTTTTATTTGTGCATATTGGGGTTTGGGATTTTTTTATTTATTTTATTTTATTTTTATTTTTTTCTCTATTTGTGCAGGAAAAGATCTGAGAAATCAGCCAAGGAAATCTTCAGATTTGAGCCAGATCTAAACTTTGGAGGGCCAAATTTGGGGTCAAAAATTGTTTGCAGGAATAGATCTGAGAAATCAACCAAGAAAATCTTCAGATCTGAGATTTTTCAAGGAGATCTGGGGGTTTTGAGACAAAGCTAGACCTTGGAGGGCAAGATCTTGTCCCAAATATTGTTTGTAAGGCCAAAAATCAAATTTTGTCCATTCAAAGGAAGAAGATTGGGGTTTGAAAATTTTATGAAGCATTGGGCAAATTTCTTTTGAAGGCCCCAGAGGCCTAATGCTGCCTTTTCTCCTTAGATCTGCTTCCTCCCAAGGCTGAACGCATGCCCATTTTTGGCCTTTTTTACTTGTTGTCTAGATTTGAATGAAATCTTGATCACTGTGGGGAGAAAATTTGATTTTTCAGAGTGATTGATCCTCAGATTTTGCAGAGGTATTTGGTTTGTTCATCACTGAAGATTCTGGCAAACACTTCTAGGCCTTGGGCCTTAGGTTTCGTTTCATAACCCTTATCCATTCACTGCTTAATTAATTAAGCTAATCACATCTAAAGCAGTGACATTAAGCTTATATTTCATTTGGACATTTAATTAATTAATCTTATCACAAATTTTTGACTGTCATAAGAATTTCCAGAGGGCTTATATATCTAAATTGCAGTAGGCATTATCTTTTACTGTCATAAGTTTACTTGTTACTCTTATAAACTCTGATTTAAATTCTTAACTGCTGCCATAAAAATTTAATTTCTGAAGTCTGAACTTAGCAGTGATATAATTGTGGTTTCTGGGCTTGCTAAAGGCATTGGGTACAGAAGTATTTCACTCTTTGCTGTCATAAATTTATTTGCTGCTCTCACAAGCTTTTAATTTCACTGTTGTCCTAATTAATTCACCACTGTTGCAAAATTTACTTGTTGCCTCAATTGACTTCATCTAAAGGGCTACATTTAAATGATATATGATTGTTTTGAGCATATATGTCATTATTGTTGTCATACATTTGCCATAGTTACTCATAAAATTTGAGCATTCTTCGATTGATAGCAAATTTTAGGTGACTGTCTTACTATTTGGAAAGGCATCATATGGTCTGATCTTAGCATAAGAATGCTATCATAAAAAAATTTGAGTTCATTTAACATTTACCTCTTGCTTCCTCCCTGATATAATTTGCATCATCTAATTGTTTAATAGCATTGGTAAAATCTCAGGCTGAGTACCTTAAAAATTCCTAACAAGTTACCTAATAAACTTATGAGTTATTTTCAGCAGCGAGATATTTTCTGTTTGGCTCTCTTTATGAAAGTTTAATGACTATCATAATGTTTTCTAAAGTCTGATCATAATTTACAGTGGCATCACAAAGGGTCTTAGGCTCATCGAGAATTGGTTTCCCCTTCCATATGGTTCACAGTTTGTGTTGGCAAGGAGATTGGTTTTGAGCTGCCCTCTAGTTTCTCATTTGTTGCTTCATTCATCTCATATGTTGCATTCTGAAAGTATTCTCAATAAATTAATTACAAGTAAATTTGACAATTTGGTTGACTGTTTCCACAAGATATCTACTATTGTTTTCACAATTAGCCCACTGTTGTCATTAGCATTGAATACAATTAACACAAGTGCTTTCATTGCTCCATACTATAACTATTATTTGTTTCATGGTTGCGTATGTTCAGCATTGGTTTCCAACTGTTTCAAGAACACTAACATATCTGTTGTGGTGAGTTAATCACTCTTCAAAGCCCATAAGCTTGAGTATTGGTAGCATCTAAGTCTCTTTGGGCATATTGATTTAGCATCTTGTCAATTCATTTAAGTCACACTGCTTCTCTTTCAGATTGGAATTGAAAAATTAATAAACAAAGTGCTTTCATATCATTTTGCAAATCAATAATCTACTTTGGCATTTGAGCTTCTAATTACTTTAATCTAATTGAATACTATTGGCATGAGGTATTTTGAAAGCCTCTAACTAAAGGAAGAGGGTTGATAATTTTGCATTAATAATCATTGAATAATTGCATATTGTGGGGATCTACTTGGCATTTGGTACCTCAGCATATTTTCTTGTGGTGAAGATTGTGATCTCATTATTAAGTACTCGTCGTCATAATCAAATACTAATCAACATTAAGTACTTGAAATTATTAAGCAATCTCGCTTCATTAATCACTCATCTTCTAATTCCACCTTGCATTTGCATATTAAGTTAGCCTAGCATAATTAGAATTTACTTCCAAGTGTAAGCTTGGTTGATAGAAAGATAGGTACCCATCCAACTCTGCTTGAGACGCTTGGTTTTAATAGTATTTAAATGGTGACCTTGTAGTCGTCAGAGCCACAACTCTCTGTAGCGTTAGAGGCACCGGGTATGTAAGATTTTCAAGAGAGGTATTATTAATCACACCTTAGTGTGCTTCACCTTTTTTTCTCTCTGCCACTTACTATGAAATCAGGATCAATATAGTAAGGATTGAAGGGTTAAAGTTTAGATAGGGATTTAACTAAAATTAACCAAGATTCTGGCATCTCACATTAGTTTTAGGATTTGCATTTCATATAAGATAGTTATTCATCCAAGCAGCAATTGCTCATCAATTACTTGGTGCTAAACTTTCCAGCAAGATAGTTGACCACATAAGGCACTGGTATCGATCATCTATCTAATCAAATCCTAAAAGTCTTGCTAAATCTAAACCAAGTACTTGGTCGCTTAACTGTGTCTCTTGAACTGGTTGGTCCCCAATTAATTCTCCTTCATTTCATTTCCTCAGGGTCTACCCCCCTTGGTCTGCTATTGGGAGATAGCTTAAATGGAGAGATTGGGGATGAGGGGGACCACCCCCGATTTGAGCCGTTGTCGCGGTGCCTAGAAATTCTTTGCAACAACATTTTTTGGCATCGTTGCCGATGATAGAGTTTTTTATGTCCTTGGTCCTCCCAATTTTTTTCTAATCATCTAATTTTTTCCTCCATTCATTAGCCTGTCAAGTGGCACAACATTTTTGGCGCCATTTTATCTCTTCATCTTTTCATCTCCTTATCTATTTCCTCTCACTAATCCCTCTATCTTCTCTATCAACACCTTTAGCACCTAGAAATTTTGGTTGGTTTCCTGTTTGGGTGGCGAATCCACTTTTTCATCCATTATTTCTCAGAAAAGAAACTCACCCTGATATCCATCTGCTTCCCCCCGACTAACATGTCAGTTTTTGCGTTTTGGATCTTGGAGCTAGATTCATGTTCAAGTGGCGACTCCACTTCATTCATTTCTTACAAGAATTTCTGCTAGAAGCTCGCTTCTTGTGTATCTATTGATTTTCTTGAGCAAAGATCTCTCTCTAGCATCCATTTGGCCCCTCATTTTCCCTTTAAGCAAGTCATCATGGACTTGTTTGCTCCCTATGGTTTTACTAACTTTCAGGGAGCTCCACATGATTTACCGCCTTCAGTCGGCAAGGTCATTGACGAGGTGCCCCCTTTTAGAGGTAACAAAGCTATCATTATCTAGACTCACATTCAAAATGTCAATCTTTGCACTAGCAAGTGTCGCCCATACACCGACTATGAAGATGTGAAGATGCAACTTTTCATTCTCACCTTAGGTGTTGATGCTTTAGATTGGTTCATTGAGTTCCCCGATAAGACTTTTGATTCTCTTCAATCAATCATAGATGCCTTTGAAAATAAATATGGAGATAAGATAAAGCTCAAAGTGAAGGTTGAAGTAAAAAAAACTAAAGAAACTAAAAATGATCTTATCAAGGAATTAACTCAAATGGTTAAGAATATGCAACTAAATCAAGCGCAAATACTTGAGAGTATGGAGGTTAACTAGGCTCAACTCATCAAGAATATGGAGCTTAATTAAGCAAAATTAATAGTTGATCATGCTAAAGAAATGAGTTCCGTAGAAGCTAGATTAACAGGAGATCATGCCAAGGAAATTGATTCTATACAAAATAAGCTGTTAGCCTTAGAGGAAAAGATAACAATCAGGGAATTCAATCACTCCAATCAAATGACTACCAGGGAAGAAAGACATGATGAAGAAATGGCCATCATGAAGAATTATTTGCTACCATGCAAGCAAACCATAAGAAAGAGATAAATTATATGCAAAATTCCTTCATGGGCATGAAAGCGAAGAATGATAAAATTATAAAGGACATGGATGTTGGTTAAATATCTCTTTAGAATAGATTATTGACCATAGAGAAAAAACAAGCACCATGTGTTATAAATATGGAAGAAATGGATACCATCGAAAATAGATTACAGATAATGGAAGTTAATCATTCTAATCAGATGTCCATCATTCAGAATCATATGATTGCAATGGAAGAAAAGCACACTCGGGAAATGCAAACTATGGAGGGCAATTATATCACTCTGCAAGACAAATTCGTGAAAACCGAGCTCAATCAAGCAAAATTAATAGTAAGGCATGAGAGGTTGGAAGAAAGGAAATCATAGGTATAGATGTTTTAGTCTGATCCAGATGATAGATGGCAGAAAATAAAGGAGATTTTAACAGATCATCACTCTCCCAATCCATTAAAGCAAGTCCCTTCTTGTTGTGAATATCTACCTAACAACATTAACGAAGATTTATCTGAGGATGACATGATCAAAGAAGAAATTGAAAAGGTTCAAGTTATAACTCATAACACTTATGAAACTAATCCATCATTTATCACAGAACGAAGGCAAAATGAAGAGAGGCATGTCACGAATATCTTAAATACTTCGTTCGAAAGTTCTCAAGCATAATGTTCGACATCATCAACGATACTGGGTGCCACAAAGAAAAGCCTGAAGCAAAAAACGAAAAAGAATAAGGAAGACGTTTGATGCATCTGATGGCTGTGAGCAGCTCGATTTTCGAATAAGACAAAGTCCTGCCGTATGCAGGATTGGACATGGCACATCCGAAAAACAGCCCACAGATTTGCCTGAAAGCTGACAAATGCTCAATATGCACTATATTAAACACATTTGATAACACAAGGCATCCTTTGTATCGTATCCCTAACCTTACACCCTATTATTTCAGCATTTCAATTTGTAGTTAGATTAAATTTATATTTTCATGTTAGTAGAAATTAGAATAGTTAATAAATGAAGAGCTTCTATTTTCGTATGCTTAATGTTATATGATGAATTTTGGATGGATGCTACTTATATAAGCTTGTGTGTTGCTTGGATGCAGATTTTGGATTCTCACATTCCTCTGATGAAACAATGTGTCCCCAAGTAGAGCCAGATGTTGACCACTCTGCGTTAATGATCCCTTTTTTTCGCAAAAGGGATCCATCATGTTCGAGTGTTTGTGCCATTCAGACTTCATCATAAACTGACAGTTTATGAATATGTCATCCCATTCTGAATATGTAAAATGTAAATAATCTCAATATGACTACGTTTGTATGTAACGGCCTAGGTAAACCTATGGTTTTGGTGATGATCTCCATTCCAAGAGGTTTTTTGTCTCACTGATTTATCTGTGTCTCTAAGCACAAATGATTGGCATAGTTTTTCCCTCCACTCTTACCCCAAAGCTAGAGTGGATTTTGTTGCTAAGATCTTAGGCGAGTCCTAGTGTTTTAGATCGAGTCTATGTAAAAGTGATTTAGAAATAATTCTAACTAATTGGCTAGATTATTTTATTATAAGTCACTTGGTCTACTGGATTATATTTTGTGTCGCAGAAATGGGTATTTTTTTAGGGTCTATAACGAATAGGTTTTCCCCCTTCATGTATTAAAGTGTAAAATCTGGGTGTAAAAAATATTTAGTGCATGGTTCCTCATAATTAGACACCATGGCTAAGTATTAGAGGGTTAGAAAAATAATTAAGCCCATGTTAAGTCAATTAATTAAATTTTCTGACATGATTAAATTAAAAATCCAAAACCAGAAATTTAATAAATTTTATATCCTAGGTAAATTTAAATTTTCCAAAAGCACAATTCGTGGGTCTTAAAAAAATAATTTTTTAAAGGTCCTGGGCCAAGGGAATATTGAAAATTTTAAGAAATCTTGGACCCTTGGATCCTTGAACTTTGGTAGTTAAGTCAACGTCAATTTTTTTGAGTTAATTAACTCAAAATTATTATTTTTGAGTTAGTTAAAAAGGAATTAAATTCAAAATTCAAAATTCCTCAAAAAATAAATAATTTCGACATACGAGATTAAAAGATAATCAAATTATTTTCAATGGTTGAGATTATTTTGACAGGGATCAAGCGAACTAGCCATTGGAGAATTTATCTATAAATTAGAGGTCGGTGTCAATCTATTTTTCATTCGATCTTTGAATTGTGTACTAAGCTCTAAAGTTCTCTTGTCTATTTTCTAGAATAAATGCAAATTCTTTGGGGTTTCAACCAATGTTGTTAAAAGCGCGAGCGGGATTTAATCGGCGCGGAGAAAAAAATGAAAAAATCGGAAAAATCGGGAAAAAAACGGAAAAAAGCGGGAAAAAAGCGTTTGAAACAAAAATATTCATTTTTTTTCATTTTTTTTCAATTTTTTCAATATCTAAACCATCTAGAACATAAAATAAATACATTGACACATAAATATGATAAAAAACTAATATATAAGATGTTTAATATCATTTCTAGCGCTAA
>APFE030005387.1:0-20368 GCA_000404065.3 Pinus taeda
GAAGTAAAGAATCCAGACAGTCTGAAGCACTGTAATACATGACAATATGACAGAGGAGCTCATAGGGGTATGTGTTGAGTCTGTTACTAGGTTGTCTAGTGTTGAAGAACAACTCAAGTCCCTCATAAAAAAGCAATAGGAATATACTTGGGTGTCATAGAGCAACCCTCTTCAAGGATACATCAACAAGGCTTGTAGCTCTGTTAGCACACCTCCATGCATTGGAGGAAAAGGGGAAAACTTTCCTAGATGGATTTTATGGGATCCCACCATATGTGTTTTATAGGTGAGCTAGGATCGAGCAACAATCTGACAACTTAGGAGCATCCCAATTAAAATCAAAGTAGCACATTATCAACATGGTGGGATTGTTCTTTGCATAAATATGTAAACACATGAGATTATGAGATGGTACCTGATTGATGAGATGATTCTTGGGAGGACGTTCTTATCCAGGGACATAATATAGTTATAGCCATCGTTCATGAGTTATGAAGTTGGCTTATGGTGCTATTGGGATCCAAGGGGTAATTCATACATCAATGAATTTATTGATGGGAAGTGGACTCAAAGGTTGATGTGGGATCTAGGAATCAGGGGATCCATCCTTGATTGGGTAATATAATGCCATATTATGATGGCTTAGTGGTTCATATGGGACTCTCTACTCAACTGCTTCAGACATCCATACTAGTAGATAGTTGTGAATGTATTAAGAGAAAACAATCTTAGGGTGGGAGGATTTGTAATATTCTCTTTTTCTGATGTGGTCAATATGGAACTCTAGCGTTGGTGACAGCCAGGTTACAACAATGGTATTTTCCTGTGGTATTTACCATGGTGTTTTGCCATGGTATTTACTCATGGTATTTACCCTCCTTTTTGAGAAAAAAATAATAAAATCAAGAATTCTAGAGAGTCCATCAAGCCAATAAAAGGGGAGAGGAGAAAGGAATTTGGATCATCTTGGGTTTGTCTATCTTATTCGTATTTGTTGAGAACTTGGTGTGGGCAGTTCCACCTTGATCCCAAGATAGAAACCCTGTGGTAAAATTTGTTTTTTGAATCCATTTAGGCTTCAAATGTGCTTCAGTATTTTAGCTTAGTCATTTGATGAGCCGCACCATTCATGCCATTGGAAGGGCCTCATTATTATTTGTATTGGATTGTATCATTTCTCTAATTGTTAATAGAAATGATTGGTTGTAGTTTTCATATTATTTTATGTTTTGTGTTGCATTCTGGTAAATTTCCATATTTTATTAATGAGAATTAAAAACGGAACAGTATAGTATTCTAGAAATCTTCATTAGTTTCATGTTTGGTATCTTAGAGAACAAATGAGGGAACAAACATCCAACCATTTTTAAGATAGCGTGAAATAATTAGCTTTTGATAGTGTTAAAAGAGATGCTACAACCAATGAAAAAATTGTAAACTTCATCATCTACCTCATTTCATTCCAATGGTTTCCAAGCTCTCTTCAATGTTTATTGTGTTGGATCAAAATTTGGTAAAATAGGTTCTCTTTGTGATCCATATGACATAGAAAATGTTGTAGATGTCATAAATGATGGAAAGGAACTTGGTATTGAATTAATAACATTTTATTTTCCTATGAGTGTATATTGTGTTTGTTTTCCACTTAAAATTTTCTTCACACCTTGCAAAATTTTAGTACATGTTGCCACTCCACCAATTGCAACTACAATATTCAGAAAATGATAACTTGCTCGAGTCGTTGATGTCCCACAAGTATTATTGCATAACTTGTAATAAATTTCTCCATAGGATTTTCTTTCAATATATTTGCATTCAAGAAGTTTAGATCTAAGTGTCATCAATATTCCCTAGAGTGTCTCAAAGTATCTTATTGGCAAGAAAAAAAAAACATTCATTCTTATTCAATTAACTATATTTGCAAATATTTTGAGAAACACAACTTTTCAAACTACAGTGATTACAAAGGAGTCAATGCAGAGAGGCCTAGCTATGATGTTACCTATAATTTAACTAAAATCAGGGCATTATGTGTGAAACTAAAACAAAACATTCCTCAGGAATCTCATAGAAAATTGTAAATGCGGCATAATACATCATTTCAAAACTAGTATCACAATTTTAATTGGGTAGGCTACAAGGAAATTACTATTTATATGTATATGAAAAAATAACACAAAATATTTGATGACAAATAACAAATAATAGTTTTAATTTAATTTCAATTTAGTACAGGTGAATTTCATAGTCTAGACTGACATATTTCACAAAATAATTTGATTCACACACATTTTGTTCCATGGATATCATCAAAGTTGATTCATGCTATTTAGCCACCATGAAAGTTGCATAGGGAAGATTGACCCCAAAAAAATAAAGCTCAATTGTTGTGTATAGATACCATTATCAATGTTCACGTTGCCCAAGCAAAAACCTTATGCTTGTTACATCTCATGGGTCATTGTATTTTTGTTCCTCAACTTCATATTTGCGTGAATCTCCCCTCACAATTAGGGCACTTGCATGAAGATGATAGTCAAAAAAATGGTAATGGTGTGAGAAAAAATGCAATCACAAAACAATGAACTCATGTTCATAGGAACATGCACGTATTCCTAGATTGCTACCTTTGATATTCCCAAAACAACCACGAATGGGCACCAAATCAACATCAATTAGTCATTTATGGAAATTCACGTGCATTCAGACCAAGAACACAAACACATTCCTCGGAACATTCATGCACTCTAGGAACATGTATGTTGATGTTGGAAATTTTTATAAAATGCCCATGGATGATCTATTTCACCAATAGACCACACTAGGTATTTTAGGGGATATTGAGAAAATGTGAGAGAAGGAATTGAGGAGAGCTTGACAAATCACTTCCAACTATGATAAATTGGTCTTCAATTCATTCCAAGTATTTTGATGGAATTTGTTGTTGTTGGTGTTGTTGTGTTGTTGTTTTCTTTTTTAATGATAAAAAATAAACTCATATTTAATGTTACCTTATCAAATTGCAGCACACTTAATTAATATGGATTATAGAGAAAACCCAAAGCCAACATTACCTTAGGAACATGATCCAAAACCTAATTCACAACTAACAAACATAAACATGTAAATTGATGCAAAGTTGAGGTCTTTTAGAACCCTTAAACAAGAAATTATGAAAAACTAGAGAAGAGAACCCTCGTGACTATCATTAACTACTTTCTTAGACACCATTTTATCTTCTATTACAAATGCCCAAAGGTAGTTAACTCAAATTTCATATTACAGGGTCAAAATGTATGAATTTTATAGGATGGGGCTAAATAAAAGACAAGTTAGAGACAAAAACATTTCAAAACAATAGCTAATGACATTGTTTATTGACTCAAGGAGTAGGTTACAACAACCAGTCACAAACTAACATGCTTGTATGGATTGGTGCTCCTACCAACCATTTTTATACTAATGGATAGGTGATTTATGGTTTTTGACAAACCTACGTCCCTGTAATAATAAGGATGTGCCTCTATATTTCCTTAGAAAATTGTGGCCATAAATTATGTTAGGTCACCATGTCAACTACTTTGACATTAGTGAATTCCAAGTGGCATGCCACAGGTTTGCACATGATAAGTAAAATGCCAAGTGCGACCCATTTCTAAGTCCTTTTCCTCCTAGGTGAAGTTATACACCCCCTCCCTATCATTATCCCATCACAAAAGCATAATCCAAACATAGACATCCATATCCACCTTGACCCATAGCCTAGTGCAACATATCACTTTTATAGGATTATCCCCCCAAGAGAAACCTATAGATGATGTTGGACGAGGGGTTAGGCTTTCAAGCCTTGTGATATAGTTTAGATAATATAAGGCATATGGATAGACTAGGCATTCAAGTGACCCTCATAGATGTTGGGACAGGGTCCCTTGAGGTCAATTTTGCAATAGTTTTGTTATTTTTGTAAAGTCTCTAGAATTTGAGGAGTGGAGCACAAAGGTCATTAGAAGTCAAAGGGGATTTAGAAAGGTCAAATCCCCTTAGTGTGTTAGAAGTTAAGTTGTTTTGTGACCCCCCCATGGTTCACGGACCATGGTATTGTAAAACAAGATCATATAAAAGAGTCATAGGAGATCATAGGGAAGTCAGAAAAAGATAGTGAAGGACATAGATAGGCAATTTTTGGGTCTATATTGCCTACTATGTACTTTGTCAAAGGGGAAGGCTCCTGCAGTTATGTGCGCATAGACCTTGGTAAGTTTGTAACTGAGTGCGCGGGCCCCTGCAGCTGTGTGTGTGGGGAAGAAAGGGTATGTAATAGAATATTTGAACATAATAAAGACTATTTTGAAGAAATACCTATGTAATCTGTGTGTTTATGTTTACTTCTGCAATTATTGTGAATTCACTTTGTTTATTGCAATTATCATAAGAAACACTTAATGAATGTGCAAAAGTGGTATATATGTTAATTTACTTAATGTTATGAATGTTTAAAGCAATCATCACAGAGTTAGAATATGTTATCTGTAAGTTGTTGTAATTTACGTGTTTTAAGTATTAGGGTTTGCAAAGGTTTGAATAAAGCCCTAGGAGTAAGAGAAACCCATTACACAAACCTCTGGATGCACAAATCTAGTTCTGTCATTCCCCAATACTCCCTCAGATGGGACTACAGCCTGTGTTATGCACATTGTTGTCGAAAGGGCCGACAATGTAGTGTATTGTTGGTTGGCACAACTAACTTTGAACTTGGGTCCAAACCCCCTCAAGCCAACAAATGGCTATATTGTCAAGAGCGGGATCTATCTAAGGAATGCGTGATGTCAAATAAATGATTCCCAACTAAGAAGGAGATTGAAAAGTGGATATATTGGAAGTTGCATGAAGTTGTAGCCCAGGAAAACAGGAATTCTGACCTATCAAAGGAAGAGTGGTTGAATAGATACCTATATACAGATGAACACAAAATTTTACTCTGCTCTTTTTCGTGCGAATTACATGAGTGGTTGTATAAATTGGCAGACAATTAAGGTACGTGGAAGTTGGATAACCCTATTGTGTGGACCCCAGAATTGGTGAAACTCCTAGAAGCTTCAGAAAACAATATCACGAGGGCTATCAATTACTGGATCAATACCATTTTGGGCGAATTCATTACTGAGTTTGCAATCAATACATTTATCAGTTATAGTGAAGCTAAACGCTGGTTTTTCAAAGGACCAAGACGTAAGTATTTGAAGTACCTAAAAACATGGGTTAAAATTCTATTGTGTGAGAAAATGGTTATGCCATTGAATTAATGTTTAGAAGAGAGTTTACGGGAACTACGCGAAGTGGAGTGACGTTCAGAAGAGATCTAGATGCAGGTGCTGAATATAGTCCTCTATGGGGAGCGTTTGATAGTGACGAAGAAAGTAGTATTTTGAAGACACCTCAAGGTGCATTTCAAATGGTAAATCACAGAATTGCAAGAATACCGCATCCATCCACTCCACCTCTACCATCACCACCACCTCACATACCTACACCTCCACCTCCACGTCCACTATTCAACATGGCGAATGATATGAAGATGCTCATATTCAAGGGTTTGGGAACAGAAGACCCTGAAAAATTTTGGTACCAGATATTGTGTGGAAGTCATAGCAGATTGCAAATGATGATCTGAAGAAAGTGCAGTTGGTCAAAGCACTGCAAGGCACAGCACTGAGCTAGTATATTAAGTATTGTTCAACTCATCCAAATGTGATGCTGAAAGAAACGAAGGAAGAGCTAAATAATGAACTCAAGAAGCCTAAGTCGCAAGACCATTTAGTAACAGAGGTGAAAGATATCTAGTAGAAGGTGAATGAGTCCACGTGGGACTTTGATTAGAGGTTGAAATGTGTACTCCAGCAAGCAAATATGAAATCATGGATGATTGACACAAGGACTGGTATATTGCCTTGCTACTACCCCATTTAATATTGCCACTATCGCCGTAGAAGATTGGAACGTGGGCAGAGGCACTAGAGGTTGCTATGAAATTGGAAGCCTCACTTATTCAGGATATGAATCTAGGAGTGAAACAGATTCAATCCTAGCTGGCTAGCATGCATATGGAGTTGTAGAGCCTCAAGAAGGGAAACGAAGTCCAGAATGAGGTCCGCGCAAACGTATGGTGTTTGAAATGTAAGTGCTATGGACACAATAAGGACCATTTCCCGATTTATTAGAATTATCTTGATGAGGGAGGTCCTATCCCCCTAAAGACAGAAAACATTGTTGGGCTAAGTACAAGATGGTACCATGGTGCCCTATTTGTCAGATTACACGAAAGCACACAGTAGAAAATTTTCATTTGCTGCAGAAGTTTGTGCAGACTCCCCAACAGTTGTTCTGTAATTTATGTAAGTCTGTAGGTCATGATGAGCGGAATTGTCGAAGTTATGAACTAATGATGGACTGAACACCCAAATATAAAGTACAGATAGAGGTTGTCCTCAGGATCAAGGTGCATCTACATCATGTGGAGAGTTTCAAGGATGAGGAAGAGGATGAGGAAGAGGAGGAGGAGGAGGAGCTAGAAGAGGTTGTGGCTAGATCATTTGTTAAAATTGTGGAGAACCAGGTCAATTTGCGTGAGATTTTCAGAATCCAACACACCCCTCATGTTAGTATTGTCGATAGTTTGATCATGTCATAGAATATTGTCCCATGCTCATCGTGAAAATGAAAGAAAAGAAGACTCGGACTCAACAGCCTACCCTTAACATCCAGATGATGAGATCAGAACCACATGAAGAGGGTCCTAGTGTAATATTGTCAAGCGAAGTGGCATAGTTACTGGGGAGGATAAAGGGAAGCAACTAGAGGAAAACATATCAGTTTGCAAGGCTGCTGACAAGGAGGTTGGATTCAATGTAAATAAAGTAAAGGAAATGTTTATGTAAATAAGTGCCTCGCTGTTTAGGAGGTGATCGTGTCAATTCTCCTTGAAGCCCCTATGATGCAGGGAAGGTCTGCGAATAACCAGGATCTTTTTCTTGTCCAACGTTGAATCTGTTTATTAAACCATGTACCATAATTGAACCTGGAAATCCTGTGTGACTTTTGAAAAAATATGGAAAACTTCCTTAACCTCTTATCTTTATTGGGATTCAAGAAAGATTCAACAGTATCTCTGCGCCGTCTGCTATTTGAATATTTTGATGAGACGTCCGTAACTAGATATGTAACAAAACAACACGCAGATATATCTCTAACTCCCTTTAAATTAAACTGAATACCTTCAATTTTCTATAATGATAAAATTTAGTGACAAATTCTCAAATGCCTGACCAAAATCTTAAAGTTTTGGGGAATACCTTAGACTTGAGTCCCGATTGATCATCTTCCACCAGTTCATGCTTCAATGAGATCAGATCCCTGCATTTAAGATATTTTCGGGACCTCTACATTCATATCTCTAGATTTTTCCCCGTTTTATCTCCAGAGAACTTGAGACACAGATTATATCTCACAACATTCAACGACTCAAAGTTCAAGAATGGACCAGAAGACATTCAAATGATAAAATACAGACCGTTCTGTTGGGGAATACCTTAGACATGAAAGTACCTACCTCAACAATGCCTCTTCAAATATATATACCATACGACCAAATGTTACCTCGTTACCATACGACCAAACACGCTCAGCTGGATTGCTCTTACATACAGTCTTTTTGATAGTCCCTATTCATGATTCATAAATTCATTATCTGTAGGTTCTCCTATTGTATATTGTTTATGAGGCCAAGAAACAAGCCCTTCATGCTCATAACTATGATGGCCTGGATTTGAACTTCATTCTCACTGTCGCCCAAGAAGTTCAATACATAGTTAATTGTATTCTGCACACAAAATAATTACGTGCATGTTAAAACTACAGGATTCTAAAACATTGCATCAGCTTCCAATCTGATTAACAAGAGATTTGTGCCAATATGTTTTGGATCCGTTGAGGTTCACAACTGAAATGTTCACGCCTGCTACGGTGCCACTTAATTGCATGAATTTTGATTACAAACAGAAGGACGCGTGACACTTATATATCTCAATCACATATATACAATTTACAGGAATACATATCGTGATCAATCAGCAATTGTATAAAATCTGAAACGCATAAAATTACTTACAACTTTAGTCTTGGCCAGATATTCGGAATTGATGGCCCTTTACAAACTGCCCAAAGGCGTCCAAGCAGAAAAACCTATGTTCTCTACTATATACTTTCACTCACTCACCCTCTCCTTAATGCGAGCTTTACTGCCTCTTTATTTATAATTAAGGATAGGCCTTCTCGGTCCTTATCCGATACAAAAACATGCTTTACATAATGATTTAAAGCATAAAAGCTTTATTACAGCTATCTATCTATGATATAGATAGTATGTTTTATTCTCCACTCTTATCCTAATTTTAACTGAAAAACATAGAAATTTTATCCCAAATTTTGCTCCTAAACTATTTCTCTCATATCCTTTTATTTAGAAAAGAATATTTACATAATCCTTACTTTCCATAATTATCTCATATTTTAATTTAATTTATAAAATATTAAAATTTGTGGCACCCCCCTTTTATCACATATTTACAAATGAAAAATGGTCTTGATTGCATCACCCTAGGGTTAGGCCTAGCTAGTGGTCACGGGGCTTGATACCTTTGATCAAGCTCAGATATTTCCGTGGATGTAGCTGCCACCCCCAGTGACTGTGGGTGTTTGTGACCATAGCGTTAAAAAAAAAAAAAAAAAAAAAAAAAAACAAAAAAACAAAAAAAAAAAAAAAAAAAAAAACAAAACAAAAAAAAAAACCCAAAACACACAACAACAAATCAACAACAACAAACAACCAAACAAACAAACAACCATATTCTTAATATCATCTATATATTTTATATTATTATATTAAATTAAATTCGTGATATTATTAGTATATTGATTAAATAATAATAAATGAATATAAAAAATTTTTAATATATGTATACTATATATAAAAACATAACATGATAATAAAATTATATTCATGTTCTTATATAAATAAGAATATACCCATAATAACAGATGGTTAAGATAATAGAAATTGTGTTACGAGAATTATTTATTTAAATTTTTTTAGAAGGAATTAATGATTATATATATATAATAAATACCAAGTATATTCTTATATATTTGATTATATATATTAATATATAAAAGATTTCTCATAATAAATATTATGTAATAATTATAACATAATACACCAATAAGTATATAGTATCATTATATTAATAATAATATATATAATAAATAATAATATATTAATATATTATATTGTATTTTATATAGTAATTAATATATTTAATACACAACACAATATATAATAATTAAATAAATTTAGAATAAACACTAGTTCCAGATAATAATTAGAATTGTGATAAGGGAATAATAAACCCAAAGGATTGATATTATAAACCCAATGGATTGATATTATAAATCCAAGTTAATAATAAGCCCAAGGGATTAATACTAAAACCCCAAGGAAATAATATTAAACCTAAGAGACTAATATTATAAACCCAACATTGGTAAACACAAATATAAATATTACAAACACTAAAATAGACATGGTTTATTTTCATGGTAAGACAATCCTTGTCACAATGTAACACTCAACCATGGTTGACCATGATTCATATTATAAACCTAAGGGAATAATAAACCCAAGAGATTGATATTATAAACCCAATGGAATAATAAACCCAAGGGATTAATACTAAAACCTCGAGGCATTATGAACCCAAGGGAATAATATTAAACCCAAGGGACTAATATTATAAACCCAACATATATAAACCCTAAGGTAAATATTATAAACACTAAAATAAACATGACTCACCATGGTTGATTTTCATATTGAGACAATCCTTATCACAATTCCATTCTCGACCATGGTTGACATCATAATAAACCTGTTAGGGAATAATAAGCCTAAGTGGTTGATATTATAAACACAAAAGAACAATAAACCGAAGGGATTAATACTAAAACCCCAAGGGATTATGAACCTAATGGAATAATATCAAACAAAAGGGACTAATATTATATAACCAAGGTATACAAACCCTAAGATAAATATTAAAAATATTAAAATAAACATGGTTGAATTAATAAACCCTAAGAATTAATATTTTAAACTCAAGGGATTACTAAAACAAAGGGATTATTAATATTATAAACCCGAGGAAATAATAAACCCAACTGCTTAATATTATAAACTCAAGGAATTAGTGAACCCTAGGGATAAATATCAAAAACCTAAGGGATCAAGAAGCAGAAGGGATCGATATTACAAATGCAAGAGATTAATAAAGCTCAACACGATTGATAATATAAACCCAAGTTAATAATAAACCCAATGGATTACTACTAAAATCCCAAGGGATTATGAACCCAAGGCAATAATATTAAACCCAAGAGAGTAATATTATAAACCCAACATTGGTAAACCCTAATATAAATATTACATACACTAAAATAAACCCAAGAGAGTAATATTATAAACCCAACATTGGTAAACCCTAATATAAATATTGCATACACTAAAATCAACATGGTTTATTTTCATGGCGAGACAATCCTTGTCACAATGTGACATTCAACCATGGTTGATCATAGTTTCCTATGAATTACAATGGTTGATCATTATTGATATTATAAACCTAAGGGAATAATAAACCGAGGGGATTAATATTATAAACCCAAAGGAATAATAAATCCAAGGGATTAATACTAAAACCCCAAGGGATTATGAACCCAAGGGAATAATATTAAACCCAAGGAACTAATATTATAAACCTGACATATATAAACCCTAAGATAAATATTATAAACACTAAAATAAACATGGTGAACCATCGTTGATTTTCATATTGAGACAATCCTTATCACAATTCCATGCTCAACCATGGTCTACTATGGTTGACATCATAATAAACCATGGTTGACTCGGGAATAATAAACCCAAGAGATTGATATTATAAACCCAAGGGATTAATACTAAAACCCCAAGAGATTATGAGCCTAAGGGAATATTATTAAACAAAAGGGACTAATATTATAAACCCAAGGTATACAAACACTAAGATAAATATTAAAAATAATAAAATAAACATGAATTAATAAACCCTAAGAATTAATATTTTAAACTAAAGGGATTAATAAATGAAAGGGATTATTAATATCATAGACCCAAGGAACAATAAACCCAAGGGATTAATACTAAAACCCTAAGGGATTATGAACCTAAAGGAATAATATTAAACCCAATGGACTAATATTATAAGTCCAGCGTATATAAACCTTAAGTGGAGACAATTTTTTTAAATGTGAGATCAGACCATGATTGAACACAATTTACCATGGTTTTTTATGGTTTCTCATTATTTATATTATAAACCCAAGTTAATAATAAACTCAAGCAATTGATATTATGAACCCAAGGGATTAATCCCAAAACCCAAGGGATTAATACAAACCCAAGGGAATAATATTAAACTCAATGGACTAATATTAAAAACCCAACATTGGTAAGCCGAAATATAAATATTACAAATACTAAAATAAACATGGTTTATTTTCATGGTGAGACAATCCTTGTCACAATGCGATATTCAACCATGGTTCACCATGGTTGGCTATGATTGACAATGGTTCACCATCATTGATATTATAAACCTAATGGAATAATAAACCCAAGGGATTTATATTATAAACCCAAAGGAATAATAAACCCAAGAGATTAATACTAAACCCCAAGGGATTATGAACACGGGAATAATATTAAACCCAAGGGGACTAATATTATAAACCAACATTGGTAAACCCAAATATAAATACTACAAACACTAAAATAAACATGGTTTATTTTCATGGTCACCAATCCTTGTCACAATGCGACATTCAACCATGGTTGGCCATGGTTGGCTATGATTGACAATGGTTGACCATGATTGATATTATAAACATAAGGGAATAATAAACCCAAGGGATTGATATAATAAACCCAATGGACTAATATACCCAAGGGATTAATATTAAAACCCAAAGGAATTATGAACCCAAGGGAATAATATTAAACCCAAGGGACTAATAATATAAACCCAACATTGGTAAACCCAAATATAAAGATTACAAACACTAAAATAAACATGGTTTATTTTCATGTGGAGACAATAAATGCAACGTGCAACCATGGTTGACCATGGTTGGCTATGATTAACAATGGTTGACCATAATTGATATTACAAACCTAAGGGAATAATAAAGCCAAGGGATTCATATCAGAAACCCAAACGAATAATAAAACCAAGGGATTAATACTAAAACCCTAAGGGATTATGAACCCAAGGGACTAATATTATAATTCCTAAGATAAATATTATAAACACTAAAATAAACATGATTGACCATCGTTTATTTTCATATTGAGACAATCCTTATCACAATTCCATGCTGGACCATGGTTGACCATGGTTGATATCATAATAAACCATGGTTGACTTGGAAATAATAAACCCAAGTGATTGATATTATAAACATAAAGGAACAATAAACCCAAGGAATAACACTAGAACCCAAAGGGATTATGAAACTAAGGATATAATATTAAACGAAAGGGGCTACTATTATAAACTCAAGGTATACAAACCCTAAGATAAATATTAAAAATACTAAAATAAACATGGTTAAATTAATAAACCCTCAGAATTAATATTAATAAACCAAAGGGATTAATAAACCAAATGGATTATTAATTTTATAAATCCAAGGAACTACTAAACCCAACCTTTTAATATTATAAACCAACATATGTAAAGCCTAATATAAATATTACAAACACTAAAGTAAACATGGTTTATTTTCATGGTGAGACAATCCTTGTCACAATGCGACAGTCAACTATGGTTGACCATGGTTGGCTATGGTTGACAATGGTTAGTCATGACTGATATCGTAAACCTAAGGGAATAATAAACCCAAGGGATTGATATTATAAACCCAAAGGAATAATAAACCCAAGGGATTAATACTAAAACTGAAAAGGATTATGAACCCAAGGGGATAATATTAAACCCAAGGGACTAATATAATAAACCCAACGTATATAAACCTTAAAAAAAATATTATAAACACTAAAATAAACATGACTGAGCATCGTTGATTTTCATATTGAGACAATCCTTGTCACAATTCCATGTTGGACCATGGTGTACCATGGTTTACATCACAATAAACCATTATTGACCGCAGAATAATAAACCTAAGCAATTGATATTATAAACCTAAAGGAATAATAAATCCAAGGGATTAATACTACAACCCCAAGGGATTATGAACCTAAGGGAATAATATTTAACCCAAGGGACTAATATTATAAACCCAAGGTATATAAACCCTAAGAGGAGACAATTTTTTCCATAATGCAAAATTGGACCATGATTGACCACATTTGACCATGGGTTATTATGGTTGATCATGAATGATAGTATAAAACCAAGTTATAATAAACCCAAGGATTGATATTATGAACCCAAGGCATAAATATTAAAAACATAATGGATTAAGAAGTGCAAGGGATCAATATTACAAACATAAGAGATTAATAAACCCTACCAATTGATATTATAAATACAAAGGTTTGATAAACTCAAATGATTATTAATTTTATAAACCCAAGTGATCAATAATCGTTAGATATTGTTAGTATTATAAACTCAAACCCGTGGGGATAATAAACCAAAACCAAAGGGATTAATACTAAAAACCCAAGGGATTATAAACCTAAGGGAATAATATTAAAGTGAAGGGATAAATACTATAAACCCTAGGTATATAAACCTCAATATAAATATTATCAACTCTAAAATAAATATGGTTGACCATAGTTTAGAATGATTAATTTTGTTGAAAAGTGTGCAACAAGAAATGCTTGTTGAGAATGCAACAAGATGATGGAGCTTAGTGGAAAGGAGTCGCCTTCACTAAGTGGTCCCACAGGCTATTTTTGGCGCAAGTCTATTTTTAGACTATGTCTACCGTGGTTGACAATGCTAGATTTTCATATTCACACAATCTTTATCACAATATGACATTGGGACATGGTTGACCATGATTATAAATTGAAGGGATTTATATTAAACTGTAGGAATAATATTATAAACCTTATGAATAATATTTCATGTTGAGACAATCTTTGTTAGACCATGGTTGACTCTCATATTGAGACAATCTTTGTGACATTGGGACATTTCATCATAGTTTACCATGGTTGACCATGATATATTTTCTTATGGAGACAATCTTTTTCACAATGTGACGTTGGACCATGGTTGATTTTCAAATAAACCCTAATATTATAAACCTAATAATAAATCGTAATATTATAAACATAATAGTAAACACAATATTTTAAACCCAATATTAGAAACCCTAATATTAGAAACATTAATATTAAACCCCAATTTTGTAATGTCATGTTGCAACATTAACTAAATTTCAATGTAATGCTAGTGTACAATTGATTATATTTGATGCAAGGTTGGCTAGCCTGCAAATAACCAGGATCTTTCTGTACTAAAAGCGACCCTAAGCAATCATTTCAAATTGCGCTGTCCATACATACAATACATTCCATGCAATTAATTTCCTCTCTTAACTATGCAATCACCACTCCGCCACCGTCCTCGTGCTCTGCCATAACACACAAATCCCACACCAACCAACAAAACCAAAAACTGAAAGTCGCAATCACTCTGATGCAAACAGAGTATTGCTCTGACTGTAATAGAATTAAGGCGGCAGCAATATTTAACTATTCAACCCGGCGCTTCCTCCGATCTCCGCATATTCCCCACGCACTACACAGTATTAATTTGATTCCGAGTCTTCAAACAGCGCCATCAATTCTGGACAGTGGTTCGAATGGCAAATAGTTATGAAACAACGCTCTTAATGGAGTCATATGCATAAATACCGCCTTACCTCCGACAAAGCTCGTATAGCTATCTCCGCTCCCGGCTAGATATATGCCGCCTCCCGGACAGTATGCAAACATACAGCGTATATATATATATCATTGCTTGCTGTAATTTAAAATCGACACACATATGCCAATCACAATTATGCCTCCGCTCTTGATGTTTGGTTAATTACATAATCCGGTGATCGCTCTGGTTATGACGGCCTGTCAGGGTATTCAACCAACACCTCTCGCCTTTGAAACGACGGATCCAACTCATTAGTCAACGGACTTTGTGATATATACATGCGTATTTAATTGTTAGGCTGCAGCGCTTCAAGGAGTAGTCATTGGATATATGTATATATGCGTATTGAACTGAACCGTCATTCTGCAGTCGATGCATGCGTTAGAGACTCAAGGATTTGTTGCGGACAAGATTCGCTCTTGCGGTATAGCATAACCACGGATAGTATAACCACAGATTCGGACCGCTTTCAAACATAATAGCGATGACCATATACCTCCACCGATGAATATACAGGCAGACTTACAACTCGGACCGCACAGTTGTAAAGAGGGTGCAGGCTAGAGCGTATACACGGCCCCACCTTAGCAATTCAACATACAGAGTTAAATTTATGTCAAAGGAAATTCAAGGGCGGAAATTTCAAATTTCTACACAGACTTTTCATTAAATAATCTCGCCATTATAATTGCGCAAACCAGAGGAGTTTAATCTGGTGGAAATCGATCGTCCTAAATGCAAGTGCTGGTGCGCTTGAAACCTTTCGATTGAGAATCTTAATCAACAATTCAAGAATTTTAAAACAAACAGAGCCTAAGCATAACTGCGACTTTAAGCCAGTATGCATCAAACGAAAGGCAAACTATTTCAAGACTCATTCCTCAGCATATGCGCAAATAAGAACCATTAGCCACCCACGCAATTTCAATGTGATCTAACATCGGTTTCTGCCAACATGAGCAGAGCCATATCTCAGGATTTCATAAATGCAAACATGATAATATCAATTGAATTCAAATACCCATGATTACATAAAACAAGCATACACAACAATTATATACACAACAGTTATATTCATGGCCAGATATGCAAATCCATGGCCCTTTTACAATTTCTGAAGGCTTACAGCCTTGCTGCACAAACCTACTCTCAATCTCTCATGTCCTTTTTCTCTCAAAACCTCCTCCTATTTATACAATATTAAATAATCATTTAATTCAATGCTCAATCCCTTCAATTCCTCAACAATCCCCTAAATCTCTCAACATCCCTAAAGGATAGGTTTTCATCCCTAAAATCCTCCAATTCATTAAATTTCCTCATATCCTTTTATTAATAAAAGGATATTTACATAAATCCTCACCTTCTCCTATTTAATTCAAATTAATTAATAAAATATTAAAAATCATCACACCCCATATTTACAAATTAACATTATCACACCCCATATTTACAGATGGAGAAAAAGGTCTTGATGCTCCCGCATCAATATTTTACCATGATAACCTAGGTTGACCATGTTTGACAATATTAACATTGGTTGGCCATGTCGAGCATGGGTTGATAATGGTTTTTAAACATTGACTATGGTAACTATGGTTGACAACATTAGTAAATGTGGTTAACTAATTTTTAAATGTCACATTGCGATGTTTTATAAATTGGCACATTGTGGCACCATTACGATGTTCAACAAATTTTTGTCACACTCTGCAATGGAACATTGCAACCAGGTTTTTCATAATGAGACAATGGTTTGTCACATTGAGATGTTGGACTAATTTAATGACGATTGACAATAGTTTTCTATGATAGATTATGGTTGTCTATAATGATAATGAGAGGATATGGTTGACTATGTTGTCACTATGGTTAACAATTGTTTTACTATGGTTGAACATGGTTGACTATCGTTTTCCACATTTAGGCTAGAGAGATAGACTATGTTTGACTATATCATCACGTTGACTATTATTAAATATGTTAAACATAGGTTTGACCAACTTCAATCATGGTCAACTATTTAAACATTGTCCATTAAATATTATATATATAAATTTGATAAATATAATATAATTATATACTATAATTATTTTAATTATAAATTGAAATATATATTAATATTAATAAATAACTAATATTAAAATTATCATATTAACCTATCATATATTATTAATATATTAATAATTATTTATATAATTAATCCTTATTATTATTAATATTTTAATTAACCTATTTACTCATATTTGTATTATTAAATTATTTATATATATATATATATATAATATATTATATATATATATATATATATATATCCCAATATTTTAAAACATATTAAAAATATTATATATATTAACCATTATAAATCTATATATCAATCCCTAACGCTATAAATAATTATATTTATTTGATTAAATATTAATTATTTAACACTTATATTATAAAAATATTTTACTAATATTTAACTATTTATCAATATAATTTTAATAATATATTTACCAAATTATTAACAATATACTTTTAATAATATATTTACTAATTATTTAAGTATGGTGGTTAGTTTAATATTAATATTAATATTAATATTAAAACAACTACATCTACCAACTAAAACAATAAAAGTACTACAACGAAAATGGTTTTAAATTCATTAAGTTTTCATTTTCCATTGTGCCTAATGAAACGCGTTTTCATTTTCCATTATACATAATGAAGTGTTGCCCTAGATTCTTCCTTAAAACAAAAAAATATTATATATTTATGACTCCACTTAAGATCATTCTACTTTAAACCATTGATATCAGGTTTGTTAGAAAAAAAACTCATAAATTTGATTTCTTTATTAAAATTTTATTAATAGTATTTTCAGGTTTAATATTTTCCATTTTCACCAGTAATCTTTTATAAAAACCCAATAATAAACTAATTTATTAAATTAGATATTCTTCAAAAAAATTAGAGGCATTACTTAAGTTCCAATTTCCTCCAATGACATCGATATCCTTTTGTAATATATGAGGCAATTGCAAAAATTAAAAGAACAGAGAATTGTTGCTGTAGATTTTGTTGTAGATTAGGGATATAGATTATGTTGTATATTAGGGATATTCAATTACATTCTCGCTAGGGTTCGGTGGAAAAAATGCTTCTCAATAGTCAATCAAAAAAGCATGTTTGCATGACTCTTTTGATCCAACAATTCACCTTTCCACCCTGTTAAAAATAACAAGATGTAAGTGAGAATGTAGATTATTTCAATTGGTTCAAAACGGGTTGATTTTGGTTTCAATGAAATCTCTATTATATGTAATTGATAGTGGGGTGTTAATTTTTTATCCAAGAAATTTTCTCTAACTCAATTAAAGTTGAAATTTATTAAATTAAAAATTTCATCTAAAGAGGTATATTTAAAAAGGTTCATGTGTTGTGTCTAATTTGTATATTTAAACAAAGAGATCAGTATCTTTTGTAATAAATTTTGATTTCCAATCAACTTTATTAAAATACCCTACCCTTACAAAATGAGATCATTATCTTTTGTAATAAACTTTGATTTCTAAACAACTTTATTAAAGTAACCTACTCTTACAGAATGTATTTTTTTTTTTGTGTAAATCAGACTATTCTATTATAATACAAAAAGTTACAGAGGGTTACATTTTCCGCCAAAAATTGGCTACATGGACAGGATGACATTTTGAATCTGAAACTGAGCCTGAGAGGGAGGACTGTGAGACTGTCTTCTTTTCCCCAACTAGAACCATAGCTATACTGAAGACTACAAAACTGAACCTACCACTCCCTGCAGCGCGAGGGAGGAGGTTGCAGACCCTTACAATACTGAAAAAGTGCTTACAGACGCTGAACTGATAAGACAGAACCGACATTACAGACACGGATGCATAAAGCATGATTGACACAGACCTTGCAGAAATAAACATAGACATGGACTGACTCCCAAAATCGACAGGTGCAGCTTTGATGACTTCCAAAAATGAACAGAACATAGCCATACCACCATAGAAGCCCAGACCGCGCGCCTAGGTGTGAGGATTTGGAGGCTCCTCCACCATCGGGCTGATGAATGTGCCATGTGGCTCCTCCACCACCGGGCAGCCGTAGGAGTCTGAGGCACTCGTGTCGGTGTAAGGCGCGGTGTTCCTCTCAGGCTCGCTTGGTCCAGCTTGGTTCCTCGCCACCTCACCCGCGGCTTCCTGAGACTATAATTGCTGACCATGAACAGGCGAGGGTGGCCTTGGATCAGCTGGGGCTCCAGGTTGGTCTTGGTGCTCACATTTTTCAATGCGCACTGAGACGAAATACACAGCATTGTCCAGGGTGCAGGGGAACATGAAACGGGTTGATGGATGCCCTCCAAAGGGACATACCGCCGACCTGCCCCGCCCTCTGCCTCGCCCTCTCCCTGAGCGAGCTTGTGGAGAGAGAATTTCCTTTGAGGACCCAGAGGACTGTGGAGAAGAGGCTCTTGCTCGGGCTCTACCTCTTGAGCCACCACGCCGACAGGCTCCACGTTGTCGTTCACGTGGCATGATTCAGCGCCAAAACTAACCAAAGGACGCAGACTCTTCAAGAGCTGGATGTCGGTTCTTACCTCCCAGGACAGAGGCCAGGCCTGATATAGAACCGCACCCAGAGAGTTTATCCCAGCTAATTGACCCGACCCGCCCCCAGAAAATGCAGTGCGCCCCGGGAATGCCCCTCGAACCAGGTCCCCAGGAGACGGCGACGCTGCACAGATCAAAATTCGGTCATTGACAGTGCCGCACCATGCTAAAGCGACAGCCCAAGTTCTCAGGTGTTTCAAGCTCGAAACCAAGGCCTCAAGAGCTGAGGGCCAAGGTTGATGAACAGTCTTTCTCCCACACCGGGCAGACATCCAAGAATTGAGTACTCCTCTCCCTAACGAAACCAGACAACCAGACAACCAGAGCTTCGCTCACCAGACAACCAGAGTTGCGCTCACCAGAGCTACTCTCGCCTCTCACCAGCTTTCTCAGACAATTCCCCTCACCTCTCACTCTTGAAACCAGAGAATTCCTCAGCCTGACACCCCGCTCAACCAGACAACCAGAGCTTCGCTCTCCTGAACCTCGCGAATGACTTCCCCTCGGTGTCGAAATGCGGCCTCTCGGCAATCTAATACCCCTGCCAACTCGAGAGAGCCCGCCTGCATTAACTCTGGCCGGACTCCTTCGCGAGTCTTCGGCCCATCTGTCCTGAGCTGGTGGCCACTTGTCATTGAATGACGCCGCCTGCTCATTAACTGCGCTGTCATTCACCCGCAACCGGGG
>APFE030005397.1:1907-13971 GCA_000404065.3 Pinus taeda
TTTTGCCCTAGAAGGCAACCCCTCTCTTTATATGAGGGAATTGTATTGAGTCTGTGTAATATATGTGTATTCTCCGAGTGAGAAGCAGAGAGGTGAGATTGTGAGAGAAAACAGAGGATATTACAGTGGATCTGCTGTAGGTTGTGTCTCTTCATTTTGCTGGATAATAGAAAGCAAGGACTGGTTGTTCGGGGTGGACGTAGCCCAAACTGGGTGAACCACGTATATCTTTGTCTCTCTTGTTTTATGCGTTTTCTGTGTTTATATTTCTGCAATATTTTATGTGTTCCATTGCTCCATAATATATAATTTTATAACAAAGGGGGTCTCCCCAATATGAGGTCCCAATTAGACCTCACTCTGTTTTGTGTAGGAGCCCCATCGGGAATACAACCTAATTATTGTTTACTTAAAGATTTTCCTTGGCTTTATCTGTTAGCAAGAGAGAGAATCACATATGTTCCTTTGAAGAAACAAGCAAGTGTGCCTGGTGAATGTTTGGTTGCAGGTGTATCAAGGTTCTTCTACTACAGAGGGAGACAAAAGTGAGCCTCTAAGAGAGAGGTAATAGTACCACCCTAGTAGAGACACATAAAACAAAGAAATATTCCTCTAACTTCCAACAAAATAGTCCACATAGATGTGATGATCGTTACAACCACTACAACGAATTCTCATTGTGATAAGCACTTAAATAACTAAAATAGTCAACTACATTAGTATAGGTGAAAGATAACATGAATCATAAGCATTTACAGAATAGTATTACAAATATTCATAATCCATGCATGAAAAACATGTTGGCCATCGGTCTTGTTATAGACATATTTGGGCACTACAACCCCAATCATATATGTCCATAAACCAAGGGCTTCTAAGTCCCTAAAAGTGTTGTTTCACACCCTAAAGGAACAACGTCAGCTGATTACATCATCTCCTAGAAGTTCTCCACAGAAAACTGCTCAGAACTAGTCAAAATTGGACCATACAAACTACCCAGTGCTAAGGGTGTGATGCATCTCACCTGCCCCATGCAAAAAGTGTGATGCATACTAGAAATCCCTTCTATAGGGTGTGATGGGCGAGAGTAGACAAATGTCAGACACAGTTTGCAAGGTGGATGATCATGGAATCTTCCAGAAACTTCTCCTATGACACTTGCCTCTCTGAATTCGCCCAGGGATGAGTAAGAGATCATGAATCTCCAAGTGGAACCAAGAACTATCAGAGAGAGGACACTAATCAAAATCCCAGAAGCTGACTCACCCCCCTGCAAACATCTATATACGGATCCCTCATCCCAAAGATCCAAAGGCTGCAATTTTGTATCTTGTAAGGAAGTGCTGTTGGTTTCTTGGTGAAAGATCATAGTGTTGGGTGATCTAAGCTTTTCATGAGGTGAAGAAGGGCTTTCATGCTGGGAGGATGACGCTGGGTTAGATCAATGGGTTGTAATCCTCTCTTCTAATCTTTATATCAATAGAGCTATTCAAGTTTCCCTCGACATTCTTGTATGTTTGATGATATATGCATTTGTGTGGTCAATATATATCTGGTCCTATATTGTTTATGATTGTAGATCTCTGTACTTTGAGGGTATTATGCTGCTTTGACTTTACAGGTACTCTTTGAAGTGGGTAACCAAGGAAAGAGCGGAAAAGATCTATTAGAGGGGAGAAGGAACAAGCAAGCAACCACACAAAGGATTGAGGTTGGTATTCTTCGCTCCTCTCCTATCTACTTCTCATAAATGAAAACGAAAGTAACTTTAGTTTGTTTGTTTCTAAGATAGCTACCCATCTTAGTGGGACTAGTAGCTCTGCATAGACACTAGATTTCTCGATAACAAAATGGCGACTCCGTTGGGGAGTGAATAGCTTGTTTGCTTGTCTATATTTGTTTTCTTTATAAACGACAGACGAAGCCTGAAGTCAAGCCAGCTAGCCTTCGAACTGCATTTGCTATGCAAGTGCAAAGTAGATCAATGCTGCTTCAGTCTATCTTTGGGTTTTGTTTATAAATTGAACAATTGGTTTGCAGACATCCTAATTTCCCTGGTGGTGGCTCAAGTAACCTCATTAGATCAACCCTTGTGATTTGTATTTACTAACTATCATTAGCTCAACCTAAATCCCTGAACTAAGCTGCAAACTGTGACCAAGAACCAAGTTGAAGTCTCATCCTTGGACCATCGCACCTTCTCCTCTTGGGAATCTGGATGCATCGCACCTCCTGTGTGTAGTAGCTGAGATGCATCGCTCTTTCCCTATGTTACAGGTGCGATGTTAAGATAACACTGTTTCTGCCTCCAGATTTTTGTTTTTGTTCACTCTCTTCAGTTTTATTCAGGAGTTTTGTTGTCTGTGATCAGTAAACCATTGTGCAAACTCCCTTCCTTTGCATGATTCAGCCTCCATTGTACAAAGAATTGTGAATGTTTTTGTGTATTTTTTGCCATTTAAAGTTCTGTTTTACAAGGAAGTAGCGTAATCAAACTGTCTTCTTTTGATTTGGAAGTGTCGCAAGTGTCGTTTTCAGTCAAAGAAAAGAATCCTACTGTTCTTAATGGTCGATTACACTGTTACCCTTGTATTTGATTTGAATTAATAGTTTTTCAAGTGTCGAAAGCAGTTTTAATTCAAAATCGCAAAGTGTCGTCATTATCTTCCTTTCATCTTTTGAAGAGAAAATTGTTAGTACTGTCACTTTGAAAAGATAATTCAAATTTGTACTTAGCATTCTTTTTGTCATTTACACATTAAGAAGTGGAAAAAAAATACATGCATGTGGATTTGCATTTAGACTGCTTGTTGATTTTGATTTAGGACACTGCATCTAGTGTGTGCTCTCTACTCTATGTTGAAAGAATCTCACTTCTCTTTCCTTAGTAGCTAGGATTTTCATTGCAAAAAGAGGATTAAACAACTGTTTATGATCTTAGATTGCATTTTAGGAATTGTATATCTACATCACACAGTGAACCTTAAAGGAAAACTTCTTAAGAAAGATCAACTATAAAATAAATTCAATGAACATAAAAATGCTTTGGAACCTAATGCACAACATTTAGAATTCTAGGCTGGAGACGTATTTCGGCATCATAAAGCTTGGTAACTATCGGTTTCATCGTAGGTTGGGTGATTTCTCCTCTTTGAGAGGACAATTGCTAGTATGGACTTGTGCTCCCATGTACCATCACGTATATATTGGGAAACCACAATAGGCTATATCCTTTATCCTTAGGAAGCCGTGTCTGCCGCCCTATCGATCGCAATGCACTGAACACAACATTAGGGAAGATTGACTTCCGTACCATAAAAATCATTCTACAGTTTTGCGATTGGTTTGGTAATCCCTTTGTCTAGATTTCCATAGTAGTCTCTTTCATTCCTTTCTAGACTCCTTAAAGGAAAAGGTCCATCTGAGCACTTGTCACTTCAGGCTCATTAAATATCTAAGGTGACTAGAGTCATCTTTAGCTTTTTCTTGACTCTTAAAAATTGAAAAAGAAAGTTGTGTCAAAGCATCATAAAATTTATTTTAATCGGAATAATGTCAATGTTCCCTCATTGGTCTTAGGTTGAGAAAATGGAGTCCACCAACCAAGGATTTCCCCTTGGGGGAAATCCTAGTCCTTTCTCCTCTTGGGGAGATGTTGGTGCACCTCATATGGCCACATTATCCCTCCCAGGACTGACAATTGGCTTGCCAATATGGCTCTTCTCAACCTCTGTAGATGGATGATACTAGAGTTACTCTTCAAACCACCACAATTCCTGAGCAATCAAGTCAGCAACTAGGTGATACTAGAGTTACTCCCCAACCTTCTGCTTCGCTTGTTTCTCCCTCTCCTCCTTCCTCTTCACTTGGTGAAGCTGGAAAAGCTAAAAACCAAGTAACCGAGAAGAAGAAGAAAGGGAAGGAGAAGAAGAAGAAGGAGCCAAAGGCAAAAAGGGGCAACCATGCATCATTTAGCGAAAAGCCACACACTGCACCATCCAAACCTAAATATCCATGTGTCATTTGCAAAGAAGACCACTATCATCGAGATTGTCCTTGCATCCCTCGGATCTTAAGGGACTGGTCTCCCTGTTTTCACAATTTGGTGTCGTCAACATCTCACGATCATGTTGAGAGTACACCGTCAACTGGTGAAAACAAAGTCTCTGGGCAGAAAGGAAAATATAAATTTCCTTTTAGGCTGTGTGAAGGCGATTATGCCATCCACCGTTGCCCCTTCTTGGATGAAGCTAAAAGACTCTTGGATAACCATCCTGCTTCACTGCTATGGCTTCCTCCTGGATACAAGAAACTCTTGCTGAATCCATCGCTAGTTGAAAATCTGACTGACACACCTTTGTGGTCGGTCGAAGCATCTATCTATTTGCAAAGGAGACCACTATCATCGAGATTGTCCTTGCATCCCTCGGATCTTAAGGGACTGGTCTCCTCGTTTTCACAATTTGGTGCCATCAACCTCTCACGATCATGTTGAGATTACACCGTCAACTAGTGAAAACAAAGTCTCTGGGCAGAAAGGAAAATATAAATTTCCTTGTAGGCTGTGTGAAGGCGATTATGCCATCCACCGTTGCCGCTTCTTGGATGAAGCTAAAAGACTCTTGGATAACCATCCTGCTTCACTGCTATGGCTTCCTCATGGATACAAGAAACTCTTGCTGAATCCATCGCTAGTTGAAAACCTGACTGACACACCTTTGTGGTCGGTCGAAGCATCTATCATTGAAGATAAACCCCTTGAGTCTACACCGGACCAAAGTCATAGGGTCGAGACGGCAGTCGACCCAGTCTTGTCTTCAGGAGATCCATATTTAGATGATACAGTCACCGAAGAGAATGAGAATGACACCATTCAAATTATTTTCGTAAACACATATTCTGATGAACATGGGGGAAATCTATCCATTCCTTTGCCGCAGGAAGGAAGTTCATCAGAGTTGTATCCGGCCGTTTATTCAGTCCCACCTTCGAGCAACCTAGTCATTTCCTTCGACTGGAATCTACTAGGCAGACCTCGTCTACCGTCTAATGTTGCATTCTGAATCATTGTACAAGCTTACAGAATGGTCATGGTCGATACTATCATAGATGAAGGGGCTTCTGTGAGTATCCTTTTCTCAACTGCTTGGAAAGCGACCAGTTTGCCATCGCTTCTACCTGAGATACGAAATTTGACAGGCCTCGACAAAGGAACCAGTCAACCATTAGGGATCCTTCCAATTTTTCCTATAACTTTGAGAGGGAAAACCATTTATCTGAACGTGATGGTAGTCCAAGGACCTCTACATTACAATCTACTCCTTGGACGTGACTACATTTATAGCATGGTAGCCATTGTCTCCTCACTCTTTCGAGTAATGTGTTTTCCGCATGAAGGCAGAGTGGTCTAGCTCAATGACCAGCTTTCATTCCCTGGCTCACACATAGCTAATAGTAAAATGCCATCCCTAACTGGTCTTTTCATGCAAGGAATGTCTCATCAATCTCTAGTCTGTCCACCTTAAGAGCGCGAGTAATTTGGTGGCCATGACTGAAACCCAAGGGGCATTCACCTTGGTCTGCTTTAGTAAGAAAACTTTGGGTATAGGGTAGGTTTCCACCATATGACTAGTCTGACACACTTGTCCATTTAGGATCCATTTAGGAAAATAGGATTAGACCAGAATAATATTCCCTCGTCAAGGTTAGGTGATTGGAGCTAGAATCACCTTTGTCTGATGGACTAAGCTAAGGAAATGTTTCTGTTTGCTATGCAGATGGAACCATCTTGCAAATGCAAGAACTTCTATATGGTAGCCTGGAAACTCTATTTCACTATACCTAGGGGCATGCAAACCTTTTTGCATGCAAGTGAAAAGCGACCATTTATTTTCTTAGTTTGTAGATTATCAACCCTTTAAACTCATAGGATTGGTCATTCTTAGCTTACATATAGAAAGGATACGGAGGAAACTTTCGAATGGTGCAAGCTCCTTAAAACTTGAACCTAACGATGAGACATCCCTATTATACAACTGGCACAAGTAGTTTTATGCAAAGTTCAAGCTCGTTAAAAATTAAACCTAAGCAATGAGCATATGTTCCACCAGAGTTTAAGCTCATTAAAAATGAACCAATATTTGGTAAATAACCATTGTGAAATGCATCATCATCAGCTTTTGAGCCTTGGTCGTGTTCTTACCATCACCTCCACTCTGTTTTAGCCGATCATATGCCTCCATTTGATTGTTTACCCTTTTGAGGAACATCTGCGACGAGTGATTCTGTTAGCCATCCTTGTAACACTGCCGTGATTGGAAAATTCCAAACCTTACCTGGAACCAGCTGCTACCCAAAAATATCACTCGTTCCTCAAAAACGAGTCTCCTTTAAGCTCTTTTCATCTGACTAGTAAAATATGAAAATATTGCGGAGAAATTGGCCTCTCCAGCTCGTTAAAGCTATCGGAAGTGATATCCCTCCTCTAGATTTTAATCTTTTTGGAACTGAGGGATTATTACACAAAACGATCGAGCGCTTGTCTTGTTCGGCTCGTTAAAATTATCGAAAATTCATCCCTTTCGTATTATTTTATACTTTTTTGGACTTAAGGGATTATATGACGAAAAAGGATTATTGGAGTTTCCTTTCCATCCCGTTTTAGACTCTCTAAAATTGAAAAATGATCGAGTTGTCTTTGTCATTAAAATCGTTAAAACCAATAGCGAAAAACTTGTTTATATAGACAAGAACGAGTTTCACTATCGATAGGCTCGTTAAAACATAGCGACGGGTTTACTCGAAGGGAAAATTATAGAACAAGAATATGTTATCCTCCTCAAGCTCGATAAAAATAAATAGGTACTGGTCAACAATGACTGGGGAAAAAATTGGGAAGAAAACTTGAAGAAACTTTATTGGTAGCGAGTCGCTCTTGAACATGACACTTTCACTCCATCACCATGATTGATTCGGGTTGGGTTATTCCGTTCACCGGCCATATCACCATTGGTCCATCGTACCATCCATCTTTGGGGTTAACACTACCAATCCATTTCAGTGTTGCTGACATGTTCAAGAGAAGTCGCTGAGAGAATTCACCAACCCATCTTGTGTCTCATCTACTGCAATACCTTCACACTTCATTCTTTCATGACCGCCACCCTGAACCCTATATCATTTAATCGTTTTCACCTCCACAAAATCATTTGCTTCGTTCCATGTCATAGATGTGGGATTCATTAAGGCCCTCCTATGACGGGTCACTTCTAGTTGATGACCGCTCATTATCCAAGAAGTTGACCTAGGAGCAACCCTTTCAGTACTTTGAAGCTTGCATGCCTCAATGGCAAGTTTCTCACTTCTGGCAACAGGTTTACATCAATGGCCTTCGACCGAAAGATTTTTCGTGGTGTTCGATGCCAAGTCCCATTTGACACCATGTGAATTGTATTTTCATACCTTGAGTGTCATCATCATTATCGGTGATTCCTCTTGCGCCTGTTAACAACTTACATCATTAGCTGGTAATCAGGCAATGTCTTTCCATGTTTGACTCCAGAACATTAAGGATCAACTTGTACTTCGGGTGAAGATTGGATGAGTTTGAAGACCCCGGATCTAGTTTCATCCATCTGAGCTGCGATATATTTAGTAAAATAAAAACATCAAATGTACATCATTGCTGCACAGATGATCATCCAAGTCAAAGGATGATGGTTCTATCAGAATCATCAGTCTGCCATACAAACGGTTGTCTGTCCTATGTACATGAAAATGAATTTACAAAGCTGAGCATGGGAATGCCTACCTCAGGTAGATCGTGAAAATATTATGAAGATAATGTATTGTATTGTATCTTATTACAGGTCGCCTGCCAGTTTGAAAAACCTCAGATCCTCATGATAAAGCATTTCACCTGACATCAAAAGATTTTTGACCTCATTCTTTAGGGGGCAACTGTTATAGACATATTTGGGCACTACAACCCCAATCATATATGTCCATAAACCAAGGGCTTTTGAGTCCCTAAAAATGTTGTTTCACACCTTAAAGGAACAAGGTCAGCTGATTACATCATCTCCCAGAAGTTCTCCATAGAAAATTGCTCAGAACTAGTCAAAACTGGACCATATAGACTGCCCAGTGCTAAGGGTGCGATGCATCTCACCTGACACATGCAAAAAGTGCGATGCATACTGAAAATCCCTTCTGTAGGGTGCGATGAGCGAGAGTAGACAAATGGCAGAGACAATTTGCAAGGTGGATGATCATGGAATCTTCCTGAAACTTCTCTTGTGACACTTGCCTCTCTGAATTTGCCCAGGGATGAGTAAGAGATCATGAATCTCCAAGTGGAACCAAGAACTATCAGAGAGAGGACACTAATCAAAATCCCAAAAGCTGACTCACCCCCCTGCAAACATCTATATATGGATCTCTCATCCTAGAGATCCAAAGGCTGGAATTTTGTATCATGTAAGAAAGTGCTGTTGGTTTCTTGGTGGAACATCATAGTGTTGGGTGATCTAAGATTTTCATGAGGTGAAGAAGAAATTTCATGCTGGGAGGATGACGCTAGGTCAGATCAATGGGTTGTAATCCTCTCTTCTAATCTTTATATCAATAAATCTATTCAAGTTTCCCTCCACATTCTTGTATGTTTGATGATATATGCATTTGTGTGGTCAATATATATCTGGTCCTATATTGTATATGATTGTAGATCTTTGTACTTTGAGGGTATTATGCTGATTTGACTTTACAGGTACTCTTTGAAGTGATTAAGCAAGGAAGGAGTGGCAAAGATCTATCAGAGGGGAGAAGGAACAAGCAAGCAACCAAGCGAAGGATCGAGGTTGGTATTCTTTGCTCCTCTCCTATCTACTTCTCATAAAGGAAAACAAAAGTAACTTTAGTTTGTTTGTTTCTAAGATAGCTACCCATCTTAGAAAAATTCCCAACATACATTAATATAATGAACATCACTAGCTTCAATAGTGGAGCGTTGGAGCCACTAATTGCTCCTCAAAAGTACTAGCTTTTCTTCTTTGATTCCTTATGGGAGAATCTAATTTGAAAATTCCTGTTCTTGTACAATGAGGGTGTATATATAACAAATGGGGTGATACTTCACCTCCCTTGTGACTCTTAGACTAGCCTCATGACTATTTGACTTCCCTATGAATTTTCAAATCTTACATGACTCTTCACATTATGTACATGTCCTTTGGACTTCCAATTTACAATACATTTTTGAATAAGAATTTACATAATCCACAAATGATATGGCACATGATGACTCATGAAATGACATTGTTGACATGGACTACACAATGACATAGCCATGTCAATCCATTCTTTGTTGTTTCTTGCTTTGTGTCTTCTTGAAGATAGAACATGATATCTTCTTCCACCTCCATATGGATTAGATATGAGGATTCTTTAGTGTTATGTGGATCTTGAGTTATTGTCACAATCTGATGTCCCCTTCCTTCCTCTTGATTGATCAACTTATACTTGCAACTACATAGGTGTCTTCTAACATGGCCTCCTTCTCCATCTCCTTCATCATCCTGCCATAGCATGATAGAATATTTGAGGCTGTAATTCACTCATGACTATATGAAATCTATCGAATAATCCCCTAGTCTAATATGAAACATGATGATCCATTGATTGAGCTGGAACTAGGTGGTAGGATGAGAGAGAGGCTCAAAGATTGCATAGTTACATAACTCGAACATTCAAGGGTGAGGACTAAGACTTGAGACTATGCATTTTGCAGTTCAAGATGGACTGGGCTTGACAACTGCGCAATTGAGGGATTCAAGAAGCCAGGATGAGGGTTTGAGCGCTGAGTTTTCTCAGTATGCAGTTGTGGAAGAAAAAAACTCCAGGTTATTGCATAATTGCGCATTTCAGGAGATCAAGATTGTGGCTTGAGGATTGAGACTACACATTGCACAATTTAGGCTTGGATGGAGGGAAAGATTACGCAATTATGGAGCTCAAGGGTTGGGCTTGAGCATTGAGATTGCACAATGTGCATTTCTAGGAGGCAGACACTGTGCATTGTGCAGTTCCAAGAGACAAGGTTGTTGCTTGAGAACTGAGACTGCAAAGTGAACAGTCTAGGAGGGCTGAATGAGGCCAAGTGGTCTGATCAGGGAGTTTTCCCAGTTTTGACTAAGTGTTGGATTAATGAGATGAGGCTGAACAAAAGTAAGACATGAGCATAATCACACAGTTAGATTACTTGATGACATGACTTGGAACATTCAGAAGACGTGAACAACATACTTTTACTTAATGTTACAACCTTGCGACAACCTACACCAAGTGTGACACCAAAGATACACTTTGTGACCCTACTTGTGCGATAATGCTTGAAACTTTGGAAATGAGTGCGATAGATGTTTTCATGATAAGCAAAACTCATTTACACAAAAATTACCCCACAAACACACCAAAAATAGATCTTATAAACTGAGCGACACTTAACATATTAGAAGATGACACTTTGATCTTCTCATAAATGAGACCAAAACACATAGAGAAAACACATGCAATGACTCTTAATATTTGTGACTATAACATGAAAAGTAAAATTAGGTTGCGAAATTGGGATGTAGGCCAAAATTTTGGAGGGTGTGTAACATGACAATCGATAAATAAATGAAGTGTCTTGATTTTGGGTTAAATTATGCACAAGAAAATTCTTCTCCTCAGTCTTTGAATCCATGTTCCCTCCTACAACTCAACCATATTTTCCATTTCCACATTATTTTACATGAATTACAATTCATAGCGTCATTTACAAGAGGGGTAGAAAAATGGTTGTTACACCACCACCTTGGATGACCTTCTTCAACTATCATGATTGTGAGGGGAATCCATATGTATAAATGATATATAGTCCATGACACTTATTGTGTATGTAAAGATGTAAAGAAAGCCATAATATGTATGTGTGTGTGCACGCACATGCACACACGTGTTGTTTATATTAAAATATGTACAATAATTTATTGAATTTCAAACTTTTGTGAAACATTTGTTTTTACAATAACTATAATAATTTGTATTAGGAAGCATTATGCTCACAACATAACAATTTACAACAAGAAATGGAAGATTTGTTCCTATCTAAATTGTTCATAAAGAGTTTTAAACTATCATCTCTTTTGTGCCAAGTTCCTCTCACATACATCCATAATATTCTATAGGTATAGTATTGTTGGGCAACGGATCCCCCCATAGGATATTTTTGGCGCTTGAAGCCCAAATTTTGGTCAAGTCTAATGTAAAGACCCCGCAAAATGCGGGTGCGGAATGCAAGAGTCTAGGGTTGTCTGCCCTAAGATAATGTAATTTAATGTAATGTGTGTCGCCTACCCATGGTCTGCGGACCATGGGATTGTATAAATAGAGCGAGGCTCTAAGTGTAAAGGAAGTCTTAGTTTTTGACAAGAGATAGATGCAAAAGCATAGTTAGAAGATATAAGTGAATTTGAATTGTATTGGGTCATCGTGGTAGGTAGAGGCTCTACAATTGAGTGCGCAGAGGCCTAGTAGAGTCCACAATTGAGTGTGCGGACCCTTGTAGCTGAGTGTGCAGGGCAGAGTCGGGCCTATAACGAAACTTGATTATTAATAAAGATAAGATTGATTCAGAATATTATGTGTTTGTTTGTAGATCTATATTTCTATGTTCTGGTTATATTTATGCATTTATATTATTTTCGAGTACTCGTGCTAATCTAGAAGTTGAATAAGTAATAAGAGTATTAGGCACGCATAAAATAAGTTAAGCACTAATATAATAGCACAATAAGGATAGGATCAAAATAATACAAAGGTGCACATGGTTTGCGAAGAATAGAAAGTTGCACGGAGTAGTGCAACACACAAATTAGGTGTAGGTTTTAACCCCATACAGAAATTACCTGTATACGAATTCCAAAACATAGAAAATAAACAATGTGAGAGCATAACACATAAAACACATATATACAGAGATTTTTCCCTGGATCCAAAAATTGGGACTACCAGCTTGATTTTT
>APFE030005397.1:24017-36174 GCA_000404065.3 Pinus taeda
AAATAAGAGTTCTCAAAGCTTTCAATCAAATGACAAGCTTTAACCAAATGTCAAACAAAAAACCCCTTCTTATTCAAGCAACCATTTACAACAAATAAAACAGTCAATCTCTCACACTGCTTTAACACCTTTTCCACAAACAAATGCTCAACCCGAGCTCTGATACCATCTGATCTGAAAATGGACTTTACTTGTTTAAGGGTGCAAGGTATCCATTTCCTATAATTGCAAATGTGAGCTATACACCCCAAGTAACCTCTGAAAATGTGAAAACTTTGTATTTCTTATATAGAGATAGACTATAGGGGCATTCACTGGACATGTCACCTCTAAAAAGAGGATGAGTTCCAGAGGCGACCTGGCCCTCTACAGGCTCTGCCTAAAGAAATAACAAAGTAAACACTTTAGAAGTCTTTGAGATACACATACTTGAAGTTTGATGTCTTGTGGAATAAGACAATTAACTTTCTGTAGCTGAATAGGTGATTATGTGTGTATGCAAGTTATGTATATTTTCTCTTTAACACTTCATATTAGTTTTGTTTAGGATATCATCTTCAGCAAATAAAGACATCAAAATGATAAAGCAGTTCACCCCTTCTGGGCTACATCTGCTGGACCAAGCCTCTCCAACTAGACTTGTCCTCTTGTATTAAAAATGATACAAAGGCTAAGACAAGAATATGAGTGTCTCGAAAGAAAAATCTGACTATAAATACAGAATCAGAAGATAGGAATTAGCTTAACATGCTCTTTCCCAAGCACTAAAACAGTGAAATTGTACCTTATACAATACTTTCCCCAGTTGGCCCTAGTGGCCCTTTAAAATTGCATGGAGAATTTAGAGATGAAGATGACCTCAATTGGTTCTAAAACCTCTGCCATTAGACTCAGAAGGTTGAAAATAGCAGACATAGGCTTTTGAATCACCAAAAATGGATGAACACAGCCCCCAAACAACTCAAGCACTGAAATGGCCCTAGTGGCCCTGAAAGCTTCCCTGAAGCTAAACAGTGAGAAGAATGCCTCAAAAGGAAAAACGAGCTGTAGAAATGGATTCAGAATGCTGAAAACCTTCAGGAATGACCTTCGTTCCACATTCACTGGCTGCACAATTCCCAATGCAGCTCCCAAACTGATTTGGCCCTAGTGGCTCCTAGAACTTCCATGAAGCTAAAAAACCTTCAAATGACCTCCGATGGCTGTGAAACCTATTCCAATGGCTTCAGAAGGATAAGAGACCCAAAAAAAAAAAAAAAAATCATCTAAAACAAACTTTCCTAGCCAATGTTATGTCTCATTAATGTTTCTCCAGTCTGCCCCTAGAAAAACTCTAGTTAACTTTAGTTGGAGCTAGTTAGGCCCGCCAAATATGGCTGAACCTCCCAAATTTGGTGCTCCGCCAAAACCTCTACCAGTCTGACTACCTGTTACGGGTTGTAGTTAGTGCGCATGTGAACGTGTTTAATTGAACAACAGTTTACCTCGGATTTTGTGCTAGTGGTTAATGGTTTGGCCGGAGGTTATAGCGCGAGGGTCACATGGAATGGGGGCTGGCCCCCTTTGGGCCCCGCCTTAAACAGCAACAAACTTTATAACATGTTCCCGCCACACTCATACCATGACTGACCCATGTGGTGTAATGGTAAAGTGCTATAATGTGTGTTAGGAGGTCGCGTGTTCAAACCACAATTCAACCCAAAATTTTAAATGCACATACCCTTGCTGACGTCACCCTGGGCCACGAGGCGGCCTCCGGGCCTGCCATGTGGAATTCTACCATTGGCTGCCCAAAAGGAATATTCCTTGGAATATTCTACGGAATATTCTTTTTTTTTTTTAAATTTTTTTTAAAAATTCAAAAATTAAGGGTTATTGGGCGATTTTGTTTTTGGCATAACTTTCTCATACGGCGACCGTTTTTCAAACCGTTTGCGGCGCCGGAATTAGGAGGACGAGCTCTATCCATTTGTTTAGGTTTGAGATGGTTCTAAGTACTTTCATTTTTGACCATTTTATGACACTTGGTCCTGAGCTCCTGATCACTAGTGGACTGGAGCAGGTGGTAGAGGATGCATGGAGGAGCATTCCAGAGTTGGCTATGCCAGTAGAGCTACTAGCAGTAGAGAGGGTCCATAGATTAGCGGCCAGAGTTCGTGAGGCCTGGGAGGAAACAAAAAAGGTTTAGTTGGGGAAGAACCTGCAAATCGCTGAGCTACGATTGAAGGCGCAACCCTCCACACCCCCAGAAGTCAGAGAGCAGTGTCCCCACGCTATCCAGATGGGGTTGGAACAAATTGGCCAGGCAACCTAGGGGTGCACCAGGATGTTGGAACAAGCACTAACCATACTTACACACCTCCAAGAGGATCTAAACCTACAACATCTAGAGACAGAGGCGCGCGAGTTGTAGTAGGAGTATGATAGTGTTCAGGGCACCATGCAAATGGTTTCCCATACTCAACGACTCGGCGGACTACAACAGGCAAGGGCACTGAAGGACCGATTAGACGCTGCACACCAAAAGAAAGCCTTGCTTAAAGCACACATCCAGCCATGGATTGATGAAGCATTCACAATCACAACTACCATTGAAGGGAACCTAGCACAGATGTAGGAACTGTATATGGTTGGATAGGAATGTGATCCTGCTCACGAAAGTTCAGAGATATGCATGCAACAAGTACAAAAAGCGACGGAATAGTGTGCTGTAGACACTGAAGCTGTGCGAGATCTACTGCATGGACTTTGCACAAAGATTGACACACCAGTAGAGTGACTCAGGATGATTCACAATGATTGTGTTGGAGGCCTGTTGGGCAGTGGATCCCCCCATAGCATATTTTTGGGGCTTGAAGCCTGAATTTTTGTCAAGTGTAATGTAAAGACCCCGCGAAATGCGGGTGCAGAACATGAGAATCTATGGTTGTCCACCCTAAGATAATGTAATTTAAGGTAAAGTGTGTTGACCTACCCATGGTTTGTAGACCGTGGGATTGTATAAATAGAGCGAGGCTCTAAGTGTAAAGGAAATCTTAGTTTTTGACAAGTAAGAGATAGATGCGAAGACATGGTTAGAAGATAGAAGTGAATTTAAAGTGTATTGGGTCATCGTGGTAGGTAGAGGCTCTGTAGCTGAGTGTATAGAGGCCTAGTAGAGTCCATAGCTGAGTGCGTGGACCCTTGCAGTTGAGTGCATAGGGTGGAGTTAGGTCTGTAACAAAACTCTATTATTAATAAAGATAAGATTGATTCAGAATATTGTGTGTCTGTTTGTAGTTCTGTATTTCTATATTCTGGTTATCTTTATGCATTTATATTGTTTTTGAGTACTTGCGCTAATCTAGAAGTTGAATAAGTAATAAGAGTATTGGGCCTGCACAAACTAAGTTAAGCACTAATATAATAGCATAGTAAGGATCGGATCGAAATAATATGAAGGTGTGCATGGGTTGCGAAGAATAGAAAGCTGCGTGGAGTAGCACAACGTGCAAATTAGATCGTGAACCTCCAAAACCCTCATCAAGACATCCCTAGGGTGCAGAAACCTGGTTCCAGCGCCATCCCATACTACTTCGGGTGAGACCTTAGTCTGTGCTCCGTGGACTGTTGCCGAAAGGGCCAGTAGTACTGGGATTTTCTTGGCTAAACTCACTGCTAAACCTAGGTTAGGCCCCACATAGCCAAAAAGTATCTGTTGAAGACTCTAAGCATTTTGTAGCATTTGGAAATCATTCTCAAAATTGATGGAATTAAAACTAATCATCTAAGAATATAATATCTTCTACTAGTGCTACCTAGTTCAAGTCTGGAGTAGCAAGTGCCATTGATTATGCTAAGTTAGTTATAAAGGCTATGAATTGGGCTCCTTGTCCTTCTCCTTGTTGAACAATTTGAATTGAGGCCAACTAGGGATATATCTTGAGGACTTCCTCTCCTAAACCTTGAATCTAGATCCTTTGTATCTCCAAAGTTACGCCCATTTGGATCGATAACCAGTATAAATTAGCATGAAGAGAAGCGAGCTTCATCACTTTCAAGGTTTTGTCACAGTCAATTTTCTTGCTAGAGGATTTATATCATCATTCCTTGGATACCATTTTGTCCACTATTGAGAACTTTGGAAATTGTATACCTTTGAAAATTTTTAGAAGCATGTTGAACCTTTGAATTGTCATCCTTTTGACAAACCCTTGTCTTTTATTTCATCCATTTTGTACACATTTCCACTTTACATATGTATTGGGTCATGAAAATCTACAATAAAAAGGTAATCATCCACTCTTAGTCCATAGTCAATGTTTTATTTGTGAAATTGATTTAAACTATGCTATATCTACCAAAATATGCACATTTTGTAGCCAATAGACATTTCTGTAGCCAAATCCTAAGTTGTGCAGGTTCACATGTGTTAGAATATAAACATGACACATGAATAGTTTCTAGGCGTTAGCCACATGGACATCCACCTATTGGGTGCAACTGGAAGCTCAGAGGATGTGTGAATCTTATTGGTCAAACTAAAGGTCAAACATGGATATAATTTTTTTCATGCAAAATGTCAAGGAATTGACCTTATCATCAAGAAAGCACATAAGATATCAAGCAAGCAAGATCTAGAATCTAGAATCTTAGTTGATAAAGCGTTAATAAGAGCCCTTTAATCATTCACTTCTTCAGTAGCGAATCATGAGAGCAAATTTCCTATTGTGATTTCAAAACATAGATGTTGAATTTAGAAATGATCTCTTGGCATTAATCTCTTAAGTTGTTAATCCAATGAGACCTTATAAAATGCTTCGATCTAGAAGAAAAAGAGAATCAGTGTGTTAACTTTGAATCATTCTTACTATTCTTTATAGAAGAAGGCTTAGCTTTCAAATAATGTAAGTACTTTGTTCCATGGCATAATTATAATTGTGTGATAATTCTAAGTCTTGTGATCTGAGTTCCTAGCTTCTCGTGCTCATCAAGAGGCCCCCCTGTAGCGTTATGAGAAATGATATGGTTGTTAGTTTCATAATTTTGATTCCATTTCTTACACTTTACAAGTATATTACTATTTTCTTTAATTTGGTGCTTTAATTAGTTAAATGTTTTAAATGCTTTGTTTTCATTTCTAAATTTGATTATTTACCTTTGGCTATGTAGAAATAACTCGTAATTTGCAGTTGCTGATGTAATTACACTGAAACAAATAAACAAAAATTTCTTCTACTCAATCTATAGAAGGGAAAACATATAATATAAGCACATGCAATCATTCAATCAAAATGGACACAAGTTTTTGTTTGTATTATATCAGATGAAAAAAGTGATTTGTTACAATGACAACCTCAATCCTTGAAGCTCAACCTGCTTTACAATATTGATCTCTCTGTCATGTACCTGCATTGGTCAATGCTTATCCAAAATAGGCCTCTTGCTTCCTCCTATTTTCTTGCACAATTGTTGCTCCTAAGAATATGGAAGCTCTTATTTCCTTGCACAGTTCCCAAGAGAAATGGCTCACCTACTACATGCAAACATTGTACACTCACTAGTATACAATAATGATTACAATTATGCCTTTTTCCTCAAGTACAGTAGGTAATTCGAATTACATGCATGACTAGGATAATATTTAGTAAATTTACTAGTTAACTCAAAAATCAGTGAGTTAACAATAGGTACAACTACTCAACTGATCTCATAATGACTTTATTATATAATAGATCTCAGATAAGTGAGTTTCACTAAATATAAGTCCACTAGATTTCTAGATCTTAGCAATGAACTCATGCAAAACTCTACTTCTTTCCCACAAAGTCGAATTGATTGGAATAATTGAGTGAATTGGCCATGTTACTCTTGCTAACTGCCTGGAAACTCATCTTATTGAAGTGGAAATTCAAATTTACTCATTTGACTAAGGTACAATTTAAATGAAGCCTTTTATTGCTACAATTTGATGCTCCCTCTTAGTAATAAAAGGGTTATGAAAAACCCCAATCCTACTCCTATGGAACTTGAACTTGCCTCTTGACAAAGCCTTTGTCAAAATGTCTGCATCCTACTCCTTTGTAGGAATGTACTGTAACATGACGATCCATTAGAGGAATTTTGAGGTTTAAAATGGGCCTCCTAAGAAAAATGTACAACCAAAATAAACTTTATAAGAACCAATAGGATTCAAGATGATGATGTGAACCATGGGGGATGATTCACCATTTTTGGAGTAAAAAATTAAAAGGATTAAAAAATAATAAAATAATAAAACAAATTTTTCAAACTCTTATTTTGAACTTATCTCCCTAAGGTTTCACGCAAATTTTGAGCGAGAGTACTCGTTGGATGCAAAATTTAATTCCTCATCCAAGGATTACCCATGTTGCATGCCTTCAATGGACCCTGCTACCCGAAAAATAAGAAATACATGAGAAAATGTGATTGCAATCACATCTTTAATGTATTTCTAATTTTTCGTGTAGCAGGTCGATCAAAATTATCCAACTTGGGTAGTCCTTGGATGAGAAATCAAGTTTTGCATCCAACAAGTGTTGCCGCCTGAAATTTGAATAAATCCATGGGGAGATAAGTTGAAAATACGAATTGAAAAAATAGTTATTTATTTATTTTTCCCTCTAAATTTTGATGATGTAATATAATAATTTTTTATAGATGTTTTTCGGTGATAATCATATCAAAACTCATTTTTTAATGCTTTTTTGAAACTTATTGAAAAATGAATTTTGATGTGATTATCGCCGAAAAACATCTCTAAAAAAATTGATATGGATCATGGAAGCCTTAATTCAGTAATCTAATATTACTTTATTATTTCCGTTATTATTTTATAATTTCTTTAGGAGGCGCATTTTAGACCTCAAAACTCCCCTAATGCTCCTATGCACACAATCTCTCAGGTGATGGTACCTAATGTCTATATGCTTGGACCTATCATGAAACACTGGATTTTTAGAGAGTTTGATACAACTGCGATTGTCACCGTGGATTTTCTTCATCCAAATGGCCTCGCATGTTGCTTGAATAGTAGCCATATACTCAGACTCTGCTAAATTAAGTGCTACGGATCTTTGTTTCCTATTGTACCAAGACATGTTTCTAACCCAACATTGAAGATAACTCCCGATGTGCTCTTTCTATCTAAGGGACTCCCTGCCCAACTTGCATTTGTGAAGCCATGGAGCTTCACTCAATCAGTGTGCCTATACCATAGACCAAAGTAAGTTATGCTTCTGAGGTATCTAAAAACATGTTTTACTACTTTCCAGTGAAGCGTGGTAGGCTCCACCATAAATTGGATAAGTTGATTAACTACAAAACAAACACCAGGCCTCGTGTTCACCAAGTACATTAAGGATCCCACAACCTGTCTATATATAGTGGCATCTACTGCTTCTCTTGTAGAAGCATCTTCTTTCCTCTAGTTTCTACCTAGAGGAGTGTCCATGGGTTTGCAATCCTACATATGGAAACTCTAAAGGATTTCATAGGTGTACTTCTCCTATTCAACAAATATCTCTTCATCTCCCTACCACACCTCCAAGCCAAGGAAGTAGTGCATAAAACCCATATCCTTCATCTTGAACTCTCTTGCAATATCCTCCTTGCAAGAATGGAGCAGCCTATCATCTCCCATGAGTATCAAATCATCTACATATACGACTAATATGTGTAGACTTCCATCTACCATAATGTAGTAGAGATTGGCATCTACTTCATCCTTAGTGAAGGCCAATCCACTGAGATAGGAATCTATGCAAGTGTACCAAGCACGACATGCCTGCTTGAGACCAGAGAGGGATATCTTAAGCATGCACACATGTGTATCCCTTATAAATGTCTCAAAACCCTCAGACTACTCAATGTAGATCTCTTCCTTAACCATTCCATTGAGGAAGGAAATCTTAACATCCATTTGGTGGATCCTCCACCACAATTGTCCTGCCAATGCTAGTATGGTCATGATAGAAGACTATCTTTCCATAGGGGAAAATGTCTTCTCATAATCAATCCCCTCCACTTGTGAGAAGACTTTGGACACAAATATGGCCTTTCACTTCTCAAAATAGCCATCAATTACATGTTTTACCTTATAGAACCACATGGAACCAACAACTGACTTGTTCTCAGATCTGGGAACCACCTCCCAAACATTTTTCTTCATTATGGAGTTATACTCCTCTACCATGGAATCTGTTTGTTACCTATATCAATAGGCTTCATATTTCATGATTGGTTATAAAAGTTCCAAATATGCTTTGCTTTGATGATGCAAAGATCCCATATTTCCATAAGGAGACAAGGTGTGTCTATATCTTGATAAGGACTCAATTTTGATGGATGGTCCAACAGCCTAATCTGGATCATGCCATGTTTAAATTTCATGTTGTAGAATAGAGAAAGAAGTCTGTCCAAACTGTTTAATCTTGGCAGACAAGTAGTTCAGGTAGAGAAGAAAGGTTCCCAACAGTTTAATCTGGGACCTTGGAAGAAATAAGGGTAGAATTTGATAGAAAATCAAAGGGGAAAAAGCCAGAAAAAGAAAAGGCACACAAAGGGTTTGCAAGTCCAAGTGCACCTTCCAAGAAGAAACAAAAATGCTAGGCAAATTAGCTGGGTAGGTAGATGGGGTTGCAGAAGTGATATTCAGTTCAAAATTTGACTTTGATGGTCAAAATGAGAGAAACAAAACAAAAAGCATGTCTAACCTCCCTTCCTTCCCTTTTCCCATTTATTACTAACATCCCCCTATCGGTTAAAATGCAGGGAAAGATTTATGGTTTCATGGAGGTTCTTCACCCTTTAAAAGCCACATTTCTTGAGCAAAAATCTTTTCATTTTGATCTACTCTTTAAACTAAGTTGTTTCCAAGAAAACTTAGTAACACCACTCTTTATTCACCATCCCCCTCCATATTAACCTCTAATTCTACTATGTAACTCCCCTATCTTACCTTTTCCCCTACTAGTATTAACACCATGGTGTATAAACCCCAAAGTTTGTATAAATATCCTTCCCCTTGGCATTATAGCCATATGGTCCTTTAAAAAGGAATCAAAATGGCACCTGGTCACTTTGATGAACCTCCACTTCATCCCCCCCCCTATTCCAAGTCATTTCACTCATTAAGCCTTCATTTGCAAAAGAAAAACCCTATAAAAACCCCTCCTACCCATAACCCCTTTTGAAATTATGAAAAAACCCAAAAAACCCATAAAAACACACTTTTCTAAGTTTCTCCGCCAAAATATTTAAATGAATATTTTAATTGGCCGGCGGGTCCCTCTCCAACCTGCACGACCTGTCGGAGGACCCGCCAGCCGTCCGATCTCCGCCGCCCAGATCTTACGGTGGGCGGTCATTTTCACTCCCTGACCTGCCGACCTTTAGCGTCCGGGGAAAGTGGTTTTCCGCCCGTACAGGGACGCGTGGCGGGCGGTGGGGTTGTTCGGAGCCCCTCTCCCCGTTACCGCCTTTGCCTAAAGGTGGTGCGGGGAACCCGCTTACCGCCATCCCTGTTACCGCCCTCCCTCCCACGTCACGCGCACGTCATCCTGACGTCACCTAACCTTTGCCCACCCCCGCGTCCCGTGGCCCTCCACGTAGCCCCGCCACCGTGTCCTGCCACCCTGGCTCACACCTCAGCGCCATGTCACTTCCGTACCCGGGCCCCACCATGACGTCATGCTGACGTCATTGGCGGAAAAGCGCCAAATACCCACTTTTTCCAAATTTAACGTTATAAACGGCCAAATGAGCCGTTTTCGGTCATTTTCACGCGCAAAAGAAAGGAGCCGTTGTCGACCAGCTACCGCGAAATTTGTCCTCCAGCCATCGAATTCGATAATTCAACCGCTACAAGTCCAGAATTCGACGGCATTAAGCCTCCACAGCCTGGCCTGCAAGCTTCCAAGCCAGTTTTTCCAGGTATTTCACTAGTTTTCCCACTTTGCCCATGCATTCCAATTCTCTGTAAAATTCACCATTGAAGCACTGGTTAAACACCTGAATTTAGCTCTGCCTATTACCTGAAGTAAACCCAAGCAACCTGCACCACCCTTGAACCATAATTCGACATTGAAGTGCTCATTCATGGGCTGAAACCGCAAAATTACCCCTGAGGTGCTCGGCATTGTTCCCTTTTGCCAAGCACAGGCCACCTGCATTCTTACTAGAGAAAAATCACCATCTCTGCAAAATTGCCATTAGCAATTCACACCCCTGCGTTTACGGTTGACCTCCTGCTAGAAAGTCTTTAAAGACTTGTCAAACCATTACCTCTACCTGTACAAATTTAGATTATATCATGGAATCTCCTGCATCCTCATCCCTCAGTGTGGCCCCACTAAATCAGACAAATAAGGAGCTAGAGGCCTTGCCATTTGTTGACAAGGATTGTCTCATTGATTACTTTGAGGGAAGCAGAGACTTCTTGCAGACCTTCTCTCAACTGAGGGAAGACTATAAGGATGGGCATGGTACACATGGAATTTGGGAGTCAAACTTGCCTTATTACTGTCTCCCAGCTGTGAATGTTTTCCCTGAAATCATTCACCTATGTGTTGAACACTATGATGTGCAGCACAGAGCTGTCACTACTCCATCAGGGAGGATCCTCTTCTACATAAATGCTGAGTCCATCAACAAGATGTTACAGTTTGAGCAGACAGAGTTGCTGATCCCATTCTCCATGAGTTATTTGGTAGAAGCTGGTGACAAGATGACCAGTGAAGAGCTGCAAAAGGTTACCAGGAACTTCATGAGACCTGAGTGCCAGCCTACAGGGCCACCTCCTTTTCTAAATATACATTTCAATGATGTAGGCAGACTGCTAATAGACATGATAGCCTATGTGTTGGGATATCAAAACAGTGAGCATGTGGATAAAGCCATGCTAGTGTTGTTGTCTGTTTACAGCCCACGCCAACCCCCTGCCCGAAAGTATAACTTTGCTAAGTTCATAGCCAATAAAATTCATGACCAGTTGATCAAGCTGGATAGACAGGGGGTCTTCAGATACTCAGCCTACATCTACCACCTGTTCATGTTTTATCATTCTGAAGCCTTCCCATGCTACATCAGAAGGCTGGATCAGAAAGGGGATAGAAGATCTGTCATCTTCTGGACCTCAGTTTATCACAAGGTCACAAATTCACCCTATACCTACTGTGAATTTGTTGACCAGTTTGTATACCCAATCTGTTGCATGCTGATGAAGTCCCCTCCTCCCAGGATATCTAATGAGATAAAGAAAGCTCTACAGCTTTCTAAGAAAAGCAAAATAGGTGACTGGTACCTATATGAACACCATACTGTATTCAGGGTTTATGGATGTGAGCTCTGTCCATACAGGCTCCCCAAATATGTACCTATGAGGTTGTTTGCCTTGGAGTATTACAGGCAATTAATTCAGTCAGACCTCACCCACTTCCACAGCTCCAAGAAAAAGGCCCACCTTAGTTTCAAAAATGAGTTGGGCCCCTTCATCATGAACAAGAAGGAAGGATGGGAAGCTGCAGACTTGATCCTTAAGGACAAATACAAGCTGTCCTATAGTTTTCGATGGGTCCATTACGACCCTCAAGGTTTCATCACTGCTAGGAGAAATAAGTATAGGCTCCTAGGTATTAAGCATTGCCACTACCCACACATACAAAAATGTGCCAACTTACAAGAATGGCAGCTGGACACTCTAGTTGAGAGCTTAACTGAAGAAGAAAGAGTGCTTAAAAATATGAAAGAGCTTGAGAAGACAATTGACCTGGATTATGTGCAGCAGGTACCTTTCAGACCACCTTACTCAGTAGGAGAAGGGACCTCGGTTACAAGGACTGCACCACAGGCACCTTCTACAACAACAACAGCAATAGACAAAGGCAAAGGCATAATGGGTGCAAAGGATGAAGCGGGAAAGGAACAGTCAGCCCCTCAAACAGAGCAGCTGAAAGAGCAGCAAACAGAGCAGATGAAAGAGCAACAAACAGGGCAGCAACAAGGACAAACTGTTCTGCCACCGACTGGGCTGCCAGAAACCCCCATAATGCAAACACCACCACCTCAAACTGAGCCATTGACTACCCCAGTTTTGCAGACCCCAGCACATGAAGAAAGGGGAATAAAAAGAGAAAGAGAAGAGTCCACTCCTCTCAGT
>APFE030005398.1:5819-36086 GCA_000404065.3 Pinus taeda
AAAAAAATAAGTTAAAAAATTAATTAATTAGTAGATTAATTAATTAGTAGTCAGTTATGAAAAGATGTTAGATATATAAAAGTTTTGTGCCATATATTTAAATTTTTGGGAATATTTACCAATTACTTATGCACATGTTTGAGCTGAACACAAAATTTAAAAAAGAAAATTTAATAAGGGAATTTGTGGAAATTGGAATCCACATTGTTTTGGCATATATATATATACTCTCCAATTTACTTAGCATATATATATATATATACTCTCCAATTTACTTAGCACATTACATATTATGAGAGGACTTTTGTCTTGTTTTATTGCTTAATGGTTTTTGATTTTCCATTTAATAACTTAAAACTTCGTGGTGGTGATGTTCTCACTCTATCAGTAAGTTCCATCAGTGGACTAAAGTGACTTTATATAATTAATTCGCATGATTATTATTTTCCCTACGAAAGTAGTAACCTTCTACGTCGGTGTGTTCCCTTGCGGTAATTTGTAACATTAATATGAATAATATTAATATCTAGTTAACTCATGATTAAATATTATTGTACATGGTGACTCTACCCGTTTCATTGCAAAGCTGCTGAACTTTCGAGATTATGAATAGGTCCGCAACTCCTCGTCACCGAAACAGGGTTTCTTTTCAACATTGCCGATTGTATGGAATTACAGCGTTTCTTTTCAACATTGCTGATAGTATGGAATTCTATCGCGAACGGACCTAGCAGTATCAACCGTACGCGATGCACCAGGATAAGACCTTTCCTCGCGAATTTTGGGTTTTTTCTATTAGTTATGCCAAGAACAGATACTAATCACCTGCCTCGTGAGGCATATATTGTTTAACAATAATGTTGTTTGAAAACAATTTATAACTTCCTTGACTAATTTCTCTTAGGGGTTGATGAAGCTTTAGTTCTTGCTAGTGAGATACCCATTGCATTTTTTTTTTTACTTCACAGGCTGCGAGCGCTAATGTAATGACTCCGACTCTCGTAATATATATATATATATATATATATATATATATTTATGGTATGGTATTAACCTTCAGAGATCACATGACTCGTTGACATAACTCTATATATCGTTGGAAATCTAATGTTTAACCTTGGCACACATTTGTATGTGGTTATGGATTTTTCTACTCCCAACATAAAAGTTTTGAAGCTCATTTATTTCGTCCGGGTGACATGCAAATGTTGTCCACGTGGCATCAGAACGTATGGTAACTTTCCGCCTTCACATGGCATGGATAAGGTGTCATTAACTCCGGCTTCCCATCCTGTACGTGGTTAGCAAATTGATCGAGTCCCATCACCGTGGGTATTCCCGCTTCAATCAACGGTGGGGATCTCTCCTTGCTATCCGACGGCGGTAGTAGACTTGCGGGTTCCAACCTATACTGTAGGTCTAGGATGGGCAACTCCTTGTGGAGCCAGCTCTGGTGGGCTTATCCCGTGCAGCTCTAAGTGCTGACTTATCAGTTTTGGTTCCACTGCTGGTGAATTTTGGGTCTGTTATTCTCTACAGGTAAATGATTTTTGTAGTGATATCATTCTATGTAATTTCTAGGCTAAGCACAGCCCTTGTTCTTGTTCTGTGTTAACCATTACCTCGTCCTGCCTTCCACTGTTTGTAGATTATGGTCTCGTGGGTGATAGTCTTTTGCAGCTCCAAAGGGGCTGGTCTTGCACACGGCGGCTCTACCCTACTCAGGTAAACCCTTCGACTAATTGTAATTGTTTTCCCTCTATTATACTGTCGTGATTTTCTATTTCACAACACTGACATTGTGTCTATATTTTCATGTCCTGGTTTGTTTGGCATACAAGTTGGATGCCTATTCTAACCCAAGGAAACCCTCCCTGCGCATGGTCCAGGTTCCAGGGATGCACATTTCCTCGAGCCGACGCCCTTGATTGAAAAGTCTTCTTTCATTTATAGGTGGAAGGTTAGGGAAGGGTATTCCTCAGTTGGGACCCTGTCAGGTTTTGAGTTGAAGATCATGAGGCCGAGCTCGGGTTCTATATGTGTAGCTTTGTTTTGCCTTGTTATTGGAATTTGGCATTCAGTCATAGTTTTAGTTTCATGACTCGACCCTTGGGGTGCTCTTAATAAAGTTATATGGCACGGCTGTGCATAGCCATGTTCCAGCAAGATTCTCTGTTGCCGTTGGAATGTAAACTATGATAGTTTGGTGGTCAATTCAGATACCGATGTTTATTCATTTGTTGTTCTTGTACTGCTCGCTCTGACGATATTTCTGTGATAGATGAAATGTGAAGTTTTTTTTCCATGGATGCTTGGTTCGGCCAGCTCTAGACTCTGTAACTGTGATTTATTTATCCGTTCTATAATACACAGTCTTTGTTGGATATATCTTGTATTTAGTATTTGGTCTCAGACCTGCTTAATGCCGCATGCATAATGATGCTCTGTTTGGTTCTTTGTTTGTCCTTTATGGTTTTATTACTTAAAATACCTTACTTAAGGATTGTAATACCAGGGTATAAGGCCTGACCGCACCTAATGGTTACCTTCTAGCCTAAACTAGGCTGAAACTCTGTTCTTGGGTTGCCATCCCACGGCACTGTAGCTTTGTCTTGGCTACAGCGCACAGAGGGTTCTATTTCCATGTGTCAATAGCATGATAGACAGATAGAGCAATAGTCTCTATTTACATTATTTGCAGAAATTATCTTTGGTTTTAAGAAACGTCAATTTCCACCCAATGTTGCATGTGAAAGAGTTCAAAACATGAATAATTTACTACCCTTCCTGGTCTTTCTATATCATGCACATTTTCTTGTTGCATTGGTTTATCGTAATTATTAATTCGAACAGTTTCTTTTTCGATTGGTTTCCATTGCATGGCACTGTTTCTAGATATCGGTATACTCTCCTTATCAGAGTTTTTCTTTGTCTGTACCTAGACTTTTGGATAACACTACGTTGGCTAATGCAAAACTCGTGTACCACCTTTAAATAGATAAAAGAAACAGAGGGTTATTATTATGACTCTATGCTAAGATAAACCCTGTACCTACCGCTATCCCGCCATCATCTCATGATCCCAATGTATAAATCCGTCGAGTTCACTTTGACTCCAATTAAATGATCTCTGATGAGACTAACTCACAGAAGTTAACTTTGGGTTTAATACAACTATTAATTGAATGTCCTCTGATAAGGTTGGTTCACAGAAATAAATCCTTCAGTTCACTGCAAATATTAATGAAATTCAGGTTAACACTTCGTACCTGGTTTTCTGGCCAATAAGTAATTCCAAGAATAAGTCACCTCTGCTCTCTACAGTTAGCAATCCACCCAACCATGGGATTGTCCTTCGAGACCGAATCTCCCCCTTAGCTCACTCAAAGACAAACAGTCTTTGACAATTGCTTGCGCTCTGCACCCTTACCATATGGTCATCACCAGACTTGGCAAGCTTCCTCTCTCCTACTCATTGTCGGTCCTCTATCGCACAGTTCTCCCCTTTCCTTCCTTTTCCCCAGAAGTCATCCATGGTGGAGGGGGAGGCAGTTAGGGTTTGCAACTGTTTCTTTTTATTTTAAAAAAGAAGAAAAAAGAACATAACTTCCCTCCTCAGAAGTACATGATATTCCCGTGACCAGGAACTCATTTCTTTTTATTTACTAATAATAAAATGTCAATTTATACAGCAGATAATACCATCATCCATCAGTTTGTTTCGTTTTCCTTTTAACTATGGTAAAAAAAATATTTACAAAATTATGGGGGTATTACGTCTTCCCCCCTGAAGTTGGACATTGTCGCGATGTCCTTCAGTTATAAATAGCTCTGGGTAAGCCTGTTTCATGAATTCTTCCTCCTCCCAAGTGGCCTCATGAGGCCCAAAGTGCTACCACTGCACTTTAACTTGGGTAATAGCTCGCTTCTGCAGCAGTACTTCTCTCCGGTCGAGAATGTTCAACGGCTCGACCAAGATTTCTCCTTCTGGTTCGACGTGCAACATGTAACATCCTAAATTAGTTTATTTAAAATAAAATCTTTAGACTGGTCTACCGGAAATAATTCTCACATGTATATCCTACCATTTGATTACATGTTTAGGATCATACACATATTTTTTTAATATGGAGACATAGAAGAGATTGTGGACTCGTATGTGGCTTGGCAGGGCAAGTTTGTAAGCCACCGGCCTAATTTTTGCTATGACCTGGAATGGCTCACAATATCGAGGTGCCAACTTGGCACACCCGCTCCATTGCGATGCGCTCCTTTTTGCTTGAATCCTCACATACACATGATCATCGACTTGGTATTCTTTAAACCTCCTCTTCCAGTCAGCAAGGTTCTTTTGCCTATATTGAGCGGCTTTTAAGTTAGACCGTACCTTTTTGACCATTTCCTTAAACATTTTTGGCCCTAACATTAATTTCTCTTCTGGCGCACCCCAGCTTGAGGGGGTGCAACACTTACTCCTGTACAAAACCTCAAAGGGGCTCATTTGTAGTGAGGTATGATAACCGTTATTGTATGCAAATTCAATCAAGAGCAAATACTCCTCCCACTTAGTTGGTTGTTGCATTACATATGCCCTTAACATGTCTTCCACCACCTGCTTTACATGTTGTGTTTGTCTGTGAGTCTGGGGGGTGATACGTTGTACTGAAATTCAGCTATGTCCCTAATTCTACAAATAATGTTTTCTAGAAAACTGATGTGAATTTCACATCACGGTCTAAAATTATTGTCTTTGGTAGCCCATGCAATCTAAATATGTTTTGCATAAAAATATGGGAAATCTGTACAGCTTTGTAGGTGGATTGCACAGGTATAAAATGTGCTGCTTTACTCAATTTGTCTACCACCACCATGATAGAATCGTTATTCTTCCTTGTCTTAGGCAACCCTATTATAAAGTCCATAGAAATAGTTTCCCACTTCCATTCCGGAATGGGTAATGGTTGTAATAACCCCGTCGGGTGTTGATGTTCTGCCTTAATTTGTTGGCACTCCAAACACCATGCCAAATACCCAGCCACATTCTTCTTGATATCCGGCCAATAGTATTCTTTCTGAAGTGCTGTGATCAGTTTCTGATACCCCAGGTGCCGAGCATAATTACTTCTATGATTCATCCAAAATCAAATTCTTAATGTTGTTTTGATTAGGCACATACAGTCTTTCCTTGTAATACAACATTCCAACATCATCCACAATCTAATCATGCTGGTTTTCTTTGCTGGTGGGGTGCTGTACTTGCTGTCTTATTTGCTGATACACCATATCTTGCCCTGTTGCCTTTTGAATCATCTCTGCAAACGGAATTTTCCACTCGCTTGATGAAATCTCATATAAACTCTGTAATTTCCGACATAAAGCATTTGTCACCCGGTTCTCCTTTCCTTTCAAATGTTTGATCTTGAAATCAAAACCACTTAGAAAATCCACCCGCCGTGCTTCCCTAGAATTTAGGGTGGGTTGACTAAAATAATTGGTTATATTTTCGTGGTCTATTAATAATAAAAAATTTCTTCCCATAAGGTAATGTTGCCACATTTTCAAGGCGTGAATGATGGCTGCCAATTCTAAATCATAAACATAATATTTCTTCTCATGTTCTTTCAGTTTCCTGGACTCATAAGCAATTACCTTTCCTTCCTGCATCAACACGCCTCCTACACCTTCTTTGCTTGCGTCAATGAACACCACATACTCTTTGTTAGGATCAACTATGCTTAAAATGGGGTTAGTGGTCAGGAGATGCTTAAGGTGCTCAAAACGTTTTTGACATTCCGGGGTCCATCTGAAGGCTCTTCCTTTTTTCTGTAAAGAAGTGATAGGATACGCTACTCTTGAGAATCCTTCCACAAATCGCCTATAATAGCCAGCTAACCCCATGAATGATTTGATGTCTACCACATCTTTAGGCACTGGCCACTCCATTATTGTCCTTATCTTTTTGGGATACACCGCGATCCCTTCTTTCGTGATTATTTTTCCCAAATATTGTATTTCTTCCTTGAAGAAATCGCGCTTGCTGAACTTGGCATATAACTGGTGTTCTTAGAGAGTTTGCAGCACCAATCGGAGGTGCTCCTTGTGTTCTTCCATAGTTTGGGAATATATCAATATATCATCTATAAAGATCAGCATGAATCTATCCAAATATTGATGAAATATGTTGTTCATCAAGCATATAAAAGTTGAGGGGGCATTATTTAACCCAAAGGGTAGCACCACAAACTCGTAATTTCCATACCTCATTCTAAAAGCTATTTTAGCTATGTCTTCTTCCTTAATCATGATTTGGTGATACCTGGATCGCAAATCGATCTTGGAAAATACTGTTTCACCTTTCACTTGATCGAAGAGTTCATCAATCCGAGGTAGAGGATACTTATTTTTTATTGTTAATTTATTCAATTGACGATAATCTATGCACATACGAAGGGTCCCATCCTTTTTCTTAACAAACAATATCGGGGCTCCCCAGGGTGACACACTGGGGCGAATGTGGGATTTGTCTAGCAGTTCCTATAACTGCATTTTCAATTTTGTCAACTCGAGTGTGCTCATTCTATAAGGTGCTCAAGATACTAGGGCCGCCCCTTACATTAATTCGATAGTAAAGACTATGTCCCTTTTAGGTGGTAGCCTAGGGATCTCCTCCAGAAATACATCGACAAATTATTGAATTACTGGGATGTTTTCCAACAGGGTTGTTTTATTTTTCGAATCAGCATAACCCACCTAAATGGCATAAATCTGATACCCCTTTCTAATGCATTTTTCTAGCTAAGAGGAAATTATTGGCCGAATCTGCACTGGTCACTTAATCCCCTACATCCCCTGCCTTGCTCCAAGCTCGTCCTTATAATAGATAGTCTTTCTTTTACAGTTGACTATGGACCAGTGGTTTTCCAACCAGTCCATACCAATTAAGACATCATATGAGCCAAGAGGAAGCACATTTAAATATGCCTTCACTGGTTGTCCTACTATATTTATGGGGCAGTTATTGACCTTGGCAATTACTCGTCCTTTTACCCCTGTAGCCAACTATACTAACCATGGGTTTTTAAATTTAATAGGTTGCAATTTACAATGTTCCACAAATCTAGGACTAATATAACTTAATGTAGCTCCACGGTCAATTAAAATAGATACAATAAGGTTTGAAATTTTACCTTCGAATTCCACCATGGTCAGTTGGTACTCTGCTTGACGATCTTCCAGGGCCACATTAATTCTTGGTAGGCTACATCCTACATCACTGACTGTAGATGCTTCGTGGATTTGGGAAACCTATTCTGTCCCTTTTTGCTGTGGGAAGTTTTTAATGTAGTGAGGCCCACCGCAGCCCCAACATTGCACTCGAGGTCTTACTGTCCATTCACTATCCATCTTTCCCAGCTATTCGCTAATTCTAGACTCATTAGCAGGCTTTGACATAAGTGAATTCTTCTGTAGATTTCTGTTGTTCTGTCCTTTGGAGAAACTCTTGTTACTACTACCACGATTCCCTTTATTGTTTACAATCATTTTGCTACTTCTCTTATCATTCCATCTCTTACCTGGAATTTCTCCCTTTTGTTTACTTTGTTGGTAACAAATTATGGCTTTACGTATTACTTCATCCATGGTCTTTGGATTGTCAAACTCGATTCTTTACCCCATGCTCAAGGGTAAACTACTAACAAACCTCTGTACTTTTGCCTTTTCCTCTCGAATATAAGGCACGTAACGCAGTAATGAAGTAAAGTGAGTAATAAATTCATCCATGGTTTGTTGTCCCAACCGCAAGTCATGGAATTCCCTAGCCTTCTCGTCATAGAAACGCTCAATCAAGTATATTTCTTTAAAGTACCTCTAAAATTTTTCCCAAGTAATATTCTGCTTGTTTACTCCTTTTACAATTTTAACTTCTTCCCACCACAGGGTGACTTTTGCTTGCAATTGGAAAATGGCCAACCGTGCTTTGAGGTTGTGGTCATACTCGTATAGCTGTAAATATTTATTCATATTAATCAACCATGCCTCAGCGGCTTCCTTCAATTCTCCATCAAAATGCGGCGATTTGATCTTGTGGAATTCCCCTTGCAACTCTATCTGTTTCCTTTTCGAGGTGTGCTATTCAAAAGCATTATCATATTGTTCCTCTTGTTCCTACTCCCTTCCTTTTGTCCCTTTGGGTCCTGTATGGTGATTCCTCTCCTTAGTCTCCCTTTGTTGCTCAGCACTTGGATTCAATGGTTGTTGGTTTTGCTTGTCAGATAGGCCTTTTATAATCCTTTCTTGTTCTAAAGTTGTCCTTGCGTTATCTTCTCGTAGACAGGCCATTTCATTTTTCAACTCCTACATAGTCTCAAGTATTGCGAGATTCGTATTGCGAGCCTCTTCTCCAAGTTGTACCGATAATTCTGGGTTATTTTCAGGATCTGTTACCAGCCCTTGACCTACCGGAAACCTACGTGAGACACTATCTGCTCTTCTCATTTGGTAGTCTTCTATTTTCCTGTACTTTACCTAAGGAAAGTGGCAGAAAGAGGATTAATGCTTTAACTGCTTTTTTTTTGAAAAAAAAAACAACAAAACCTGCAAAATTAAACTGGAAATAAAATGCTTTTACTTTTATCTGTCCTTGCCTCTTTTAATATAAAGTTATACTTCCTAGAGGCCACAGTTTTTGAAACTTGGCTCTGATACCAATTTTAATGACTTTGAATCGGGTAAAAAAAAAATAAAAAAGTATCGTATGGTATTAACCTTACCAGATCACATGACTTGTTGACATAACTCTATACATCATTGGAAACCTAATGTTTAACCTTGGCACACATTTGTATGCGGTTATGGATTTTTCCAGTCCCAACATAAAAGTTTTGAGGCTCATTTATTTCGCCGCTTGGGTGACATGAAAATGTTGTCCACACGGCATCAGAACATATGGTAACTTTCTGCCTTCACATGGCATGGATAAGGTGTCACTAACTCCAGCTGCCCGTCCTGTACGTGGCTGGTAGATTGATCGAGTCCCATCGCCGTGGGTAATCCCGCTTCAATCGACGGTGGGGGTCTCTCCTTGCTATCCGACGACGGTAGTAGAATTGCGAGTTCCAACCTATACTACAGGTCTAGGATGGTGGAGCTCATTTGGATGGGTAGCTCCTTGTGGAGCCAGCTCTGGTAGGCTCATCCCATGTAGCTATAAGCGCTAACTTATTAGTTTTGGTTCCACTGCTGGCGAATTTGGGTCTTCTATTCTCTACAAGTAAATAATTTTTGTGGTGATATTGTTCTATGTAATTTCTAGGATAAGCACAACACTTGTTCTTCGTTAACCATTACCTCATCTTGCCTTCCACTGTTTGCAGATTCTAGTCTCGTGGGTGATAGTCTTTTGTAGCTCTGAAGGGGCTGGTCTTGCACACGGCGGCTCTACCCTACTCAGGTAAACCCTTCGACTAATTGCAGTTGTTTTCCCTCTACTATACTGTCGCGATTTTCTATTCCAAAACACTGAAGTTCTCTCTATATTTTCATGTCCTGGTTTGTTTGGCATACAGGTTGGATGCCTATTCTAACCTAAGGAAACCCTCCCTGTGCATGGTCCAGGGTTCCAGGTATGCACATTTCCTCCGGCCGAGGCCCTTAAATGAAAAGTCTTCTTTCATTTATAGGTGGAAGGTTAGCGAAGGGTATTCCTCGACTGGGACCCTGTCGATTCTTGAGTTGAAGATCATGAGGCTAAGCTCGGGTTCTATATGTGTAGCTTTGTTTTTCCTTGTTATTGTAATTTGGCATTCAGTCATAGTTTTAGTTTCATCACTCAGCCCTTGGGGTGCTCTTAATTAAGTTATATAGCATGACTGTGCGTAGCCATGCTGTGGCATGATTCTCTCTTGCCGTTGGAATGTAAACTATGATAGTTTGGTGGTCAACTCAGATACCGATGTTTATTCATTTGTTGTTCTTCTACTACTCTCTTTGAGGATATGTTTGTGATAGATGAAATTTGAAGTTTTCTCTCGATGGATGCTTGGTTTGGCCTAGCTCTAGACTCTATAACTGTGATTTATTTATCCATTCTATAATACATAGTCTTTGTTGGATATATCTTGTATTTAGTATTTGGTCTGAGACCTGCTTAATGCCGCATGCATAATGATGCTCTGTTTGGTTCTTTCTTCATCCTTTATGGTTTTATTGCTTAAAATACCTTACTTCAGGATTGTAATACCAGGGTATAAGGCCTGGATGCACCTAATGGTTACCATTTGGCCTAAACTAGGCTCAGACTCTGTTCTTGGGTTGCCATCCCACGGCACTGTAGCTCTGTCTTGGCTACAGTGCATGGTGGGCTCTATTTCCATGTGTTAATAGCAAGATAGACAGATAGAGCAGTAGTCTCTGTTTACATTATTTGCAAAAATTATCTTTGGTTTTGAGAAACGTCAATTGCCACCCAATGTTGCATATGAAAGAGTTCAAAACATGAATAATTTACTACCCTCCGTGGTCTTTTTGTATCATGCACAATTTCTTGCTGCATTGGTTTATCGTAATTATTAATTGAGACAGTTTCTTTTTCGATTGGTTTCCATTGCATGGCACCGTTTCTAGATATCGGTATACTCTCCTTATCACAAATATTTTCTTTGTCTGTACCTACACTTGTGGATAACACTATGTTGGCTAATGCAAAACCCCTTTACCACCTTTAAATAGATAAAAGAAACAAAGGGTTATTATTATGACTCTATGCTAAGATAAACCCTGTACCTATTGCTATCCCTCCATCATCTCATAATCCCAATGTATAAAACCCTTGAGTTCACTTTGACTCCAATTAAATGAACTCTGATGAGACTAACTCATAGAAGTTAACTTTCGATTTAATACAACTATTAATTGAATGTCCTCTAATAAGGCTGGTTCACAAAAAGAAATCCTTTAGTTCACTGCAAATATTAATGAAATTCAGTGTTAACACTTCGTACCTGGTTTTCTGTCCAATAATTAATTCCAAGAATAAGTCACCTCTGCTCTGTACAGTTAGCCATCCACCCAACCATGAGATTGTCCTTCGAGACCAAATCTCCCCCCTAGCTCACTCAAAGACAAACAGTCTTTGACAATCGTTTGCGCTCTGCGCCCTTACCATCTGGTCATCACCAGACTTGGCAAGCTTCCTCTCTCCTGCTCACTATTTGTCCTCTACCAAACAGTTCTCCCCTTTCCTTCCTTTTCCCCGGAAGTCACCCACGGTGGAGGGGGAGGCAGTCAGGGTTTGCAACTATTTCTTTTTATTTTAAAAAAGAAGAAAAAAAAACATAAATTCCCTCCTCAGAAGTTACATGATATTCCCCTAACCAGGAACTCATTTCTTTTTATTTATTAATAATAAAATATCAATTTATACAGCAAATAATACCATCATCCATCAATTTGTTTCTTTTTCCTTTTAACTATGTTAAATAAACTTTTTCCTTTTAACTATGTTAAATAAAATATTTACAAAATTCTAGGGGTATTACAGCTAAACTTTTTCTGTGGCACGTTGAAGCTATTTGGCCATGTCCCAGGTGGCAGGATTATCCACCTTCTCGATGGCCACCTCACAGGTAAATGTATGAATGTCAATTTCTGGTTTAGTCTTCTTAGTGCATAATTCGAAATTCTAATGGTTTACTATTTTGCAGAATTTGCAAGTTAAACTTCTTCTGCGGCAACTTAAAATGAAGCGGTCTTTGCTTACTCCTCCTGGTCTTTCGCCACTGGACCAGATTCCAGACACAACTGCACTAGCGAGAAGAAACACGATGAAGTTCAAAGAACGTGGTGTAATCCCGTGGTGATATAAGAGAAAAGTGAACATTGCACCGAAAACCAAGGAGTTGACGCAGAGAAGAGCATTACCAGAGGGATAAAGTGCTGAGATCCTAATTGACAGTCCACCCAAAAATCCACATACCAGCATAAATTTTGCGGCAGCAAATGATAATCTGTTTTGTGGGTCAATTACTATGGGGAGCAGTGGTATAGGAAAACCTATACATAATAGCAACCATTGTAGCAGAAGGATATGTCCGCCCCATTGGAAGTACGAGCAGCTCAACAGGGTCCCAGCCGAGTATTCCAAAATCCGAGCAACAAAACAAATGCAAACCAACGACCATTGCAAAGTTCTCTTGTCGTCTCCAACATGCATGCTACTGCTGTTGCCATTTACTGTTTCAGAATCGATTTCTGTGCGCTCGCTATCGCAATCCAACTCGCACTCTCCCTCTCCCTCTCCCTCCATATCTTACAAGAAATCTTGGAAATCCTCGTTCCAAATTTAAAGTGATATTGAGGAAAAAATGTTTTGGTTGGCAATATAAATCTTCACACTATAATTCTCTAGTTAATTAATTGAACCTGAGATTCTTATGATGAAACTAAAAATATGACGTTAATTCAGATTTTCATAAGTATGTAGGATTTATTTTTAATATTAATATGATTTCATTTTTTCTTTTTATAACTATCAAATTTAATAAAAAATGTTTTATTAATTTTTAAATATTGTAAATATTTTGGATATTGTGTGATATTATAATCTAGAAGGTGTTGCATTGATTGCCAAGAAGTTATTTATAAGTTGGAGTTTTATGTTTTGACTTGGCGTTTTGATTGCTTGATATTAATTATTAAAATGTAAATAAATAAAGAAAATTAAAAGAAAAATGATGAAAAATATTAAATAAATAAATAGAGAACAAAAATTAAGAATTATACTTTTACAAAATGTGAATATGTGCAGCGTCAAGACCTTTAAATATCTCTATTGACTAAATGTAAATAAAGTCGTTTCCCATAGACATTTATGAACAATATATATATATCAAAAATTACGTTACAAATGAAAAATAATAGATGATTATACATTTTATGATATGGAAATTATATGTATAATTGATTGATGTAATTGAATTGAATTTAAAATATTTGACAATAAAATTCTAAAATATAATATATATATATATATATATTATATATTATATAATTTAAATTTAGATGAGTTATAAATTAAATTTTATTATTTATTAATATATGTAAAAAAAATATATATATAAATAAAGCGACACTATTATTCTGATGTAATTTTGAATATATCAATATTATATTATTGTTGATTTATAATTCTATGTATTATGTTACTTACAATTTATTTATAGTTATTTAAATATGAGAAAATTATTTGAAAATTGTAAAAAATTTTAAAATTCAAAAATTATTATATTAGAATTTCAAAAATTAAATAACATTAATTTGTTAGTTAGATTTTTAATAAGGGTAATTTAAATTTATAAAATAAGTTAAAATATTTTAAGATTCAGACTTCTGTGATCATAATCTTTTTCGAAATAATTTCGGCCAAAATCGCCAAAAAGCTTCATTTATGTCGATGGCTTGAAGATCAATTGACATCAGGCTATTCCAACAGCTAAAGTTTTGCGGTTTAAAGGACCTCTAACTGCTAGGTTTGACCAGGCCCAAAGGGGAGGGACCCCATTATTTAATTATTTAAATTATCAATTTTTTAATATATTAATATAATATTATTTATATTATATCTATTTTATAATATTAATATATTATTACAATATTAATATTATTATATTAATTTCTATTATTACCATTATATAACATTTAATATCCTTAATAAATATTATTTATTTAAATTATTAGAATAATATAATGGTAAATATTATTATTATATATCTACCATTTGCCGAAATCTCACAAACAAGTTAAAGATTAATTAATTAGTAGTTAGTTATGAATGAAAAAATGTTATATATATAAAAGTTTTGAATTATCAGAGAATGGCAATTTTTTTGGCCATATATTGGAATTTTTTGAGAATATTTACAACTTGCTTATACACCTGTTGAGCTGAACGCAGAATTTAAAAAGGGAATTTATGGCACTGGGGAATCCACTTCATTTTTGGCATATATATATATATATACACACACTTAGCACATTATATATTATGAGAGGACTTTTGTCTTGTTTTATTGCTTAATGGTTATTTGATTTTCCATTTAATAATTTAAAACTTCATGGTGGTCATGTTCTCACTCTGTGAGCTAGTTATTCCATCATTGGACTAAATTGACATTCTAATCGTTAATTCGCATGATTGTTTTTTTTTTTTTTACAGAAACGGTTATGAGCTTTCATTAACTGGGCGGCGAAGAGCCACAAATTCGGTTACAAAAGATGGGGTATATTTTCTACATGACTTTTCAGCCAGTGAACTATGCCACCTACTCTTAACAGTCTCTTCTTTTTACATTTAACAAAGTGTGCTTCTACTACTAATTTCCCAAGGTGGAAGATACAAACAAACTGATGTAGAAGGAGACAAAAAAACATTTCACTTTAGGGAATTGGATCCCAAAGGATTTCATTGTCTCTGAGAAGGGAACCAATGTCTAGCTGAGCTGCCTTGTTTGCCTCATTGTCTGCTTCTTTGTTGCTCGTTCTCAAAACATGAAAGTACTTCAACTTCATAAACTTTGTCATACCTTTGATCCTTGAAATTATCCTTGCAAGCTGCAGGTCTGCTGAATTGGAATTGTTCGCCAAGGCTTGGATGATCACCTGGGAGTCTCTGAAGACATTTGCCTCCTTATAGCCCAGTTCTTTGAGGAATTTGATTCCTTGGAAGAGGGCCATCGCTTCTGCTTGTATGCTTGAGGAGTGGCCTAGTCCCCAAGCGAATCTATGAACAGTTGTTCCATATGGATTTATGATAATACCTCCAGCTCTCGCAATACCTGGGTTCCCTTTAGTAGCCCCATCAAAGAAGAGAGATGGAAGAGTTTGGTTGGACATCCAGATTTGGAATTCAATTTCATTCTTTCTGACTTGCCAATCTTTGCAAGGAGAAGGAGAGTTGTTTGCTTTTGGAAATTTGAAGTTGAGTACAGATCCCAACTCTATGTCCTGTTGGCTTAAATTTGTGTCATCCCCTTTATCTTCCAGCCACTCAACTAGCTGACATTTTGTTGCGTTGACCACTAATATGAAATCTTGTTCCTTATTTCAAAAAATCCTTTGGTTCCTTTCCAGCCAGACTTGCCAGCTGATGAACTTTGGTAAAGAACTCCATGCTGACCTGAATGTTTTATTTTTTGGGGAATAGCCTAGGTATTTGGCCATCCAGCTTGCAAATAATTTTGGGACTGATGTTGGGAAGGTGAAGATATGATTCCAGGAGCCTAGAAGCTCCTGCCATATAGAGGTTGCATATCGGAATTCAATCATGATGTGGAGAGCAGATTCTGAATTTTCCTTACATAGAGAGCATCTAGATGGCCCATGGAAGCCACTTTTCTGGAGCCTGTCTTCGGTCAGAATTTTCTGGTGACAGAGGAGCCAACATAAGTGATCAAGCTTGGGTATTGAAGGAATTCTCCAAATGCCAATCCAGGGAGCAGGGTTTGGACGCACGTGGGGCCTCTCGAGGTATTTGGCATAGCCCTGGGCTACTAAGTATTGACTTGTTCACCAGCCTCTCACGTCATGCTTATTCTTCTGAGCTGGAGCGAGCCCATGCAAATGTGTGATTAATGTATTTGGGTTAGGGTATAGATAGGATGGAACTGCGAGCTGCTTCCAGCCCAACCATGCATTTTCCTCCCAAGATGAAAGATCCCACAATGAATTTATGCTAGGTTTTGACATACAGCGCTGCAATTCAGGCATGATTTTTTCTTCTGCCAGTGGGGGTCTAATTAGGATTCTGTCATTCCAAATATGGATACACTTTCCATTGCCTGGTATCCAGCATGCATGGTTCCTTATCAACGAACTGGTTTTGTTGATGAACCTACAGAAAGGAGAGTTAAATTTATTCTTGGGTTGATCCAGACATCTAGTTCTTGGTCCTCTGAAGTATTTTCTCCACAACACAATTTGCACCCAGCCAGGATTTGGGGCTATGATTTTCCAAATTATTTTGGCTCCCATGGCTAAATTTTGGGCTCTGAGATCTTTAAAATTCAGACCTCCCTCCTGAAATGGTCTCGTGACTATATCCCAATTTACCAAAGAATTTTTTTTCTCGTTTTGTTTGCCTCCTTTCCAGAAACAAGTTCTGATTAAATCCTCCATCTTTTTTATAATTCCTACAGGTGCCAATAGAACTGACAATTTAAATAGAGGAAGGCTACTGTGTATTGATTTTATGAGGACTGATTTCCTAGCTATATTTAACCAGGAGGACCCCCAGGCCTGCAATTTTAATTTAAATTTGTCTAACTATGGTAGCTAGTGTTTACTCAATGCCCTTGAATGGAAAATGGGAAATCCCATATACTTGAAAGAAGACCAAGAGATTGGGATTGCAAAACCCAGGAAGCGAGCAATGGAGCTTGCAGTTGAGGCAGGAATGTTCCAGCTGTAGATGTGGCATTTGGCATTGTTTAGAATACTACCCGAGACCTTACAATATTCTTCCAATACTTATTTGAATTTGGACATTGAATGAGGTGTTGCAGCCCCCAACAGAAGAGTGTCATTCACGAAGAGGGGGTGATTGATGCTTTTGACCCCTCTAGGTATGCACAGGCCAGCTATGTCTTGTTCTTATTGTAGAAAGAAACTAAGAACAAAGGCCTGAAGTACAAATAGAAGTGGTGATAGGGGGCATCCCTGCCTCAACCCTCTAGTCACTTTGAAGAAGTCAGCTGCCCTTCCATTCACCAATGGGGCAATCCATGGCTCCAAGATGCAGGCTCTAATCCACTTGAAAAATCTTTGACTGAACCCCATTTTTTGCAAACCATCAAACAAAAAGCTATGTCTAACACGATCAAAAGCATTTGCAATATCTAGTTTGATAACCATACCTTTTTCCTTTCGGTGAATACTGGAATGGATTGCCTCTTGAACCAGCACGAAATTGTCGACCAATTACTTTCCATGGATAAATCCACCTTGATTATCCGGGATGATTTTGGGGAGAATCCTTTTCAACCTGTTGGCTATCACTTTAGTTATAAATTTGTACCCAATATTGCATAAGGAAATTGGATGAAATCCGCTGAAGGAGTTTGATCCTTTCTCTTTGGGAATGAGGGCGAGAAAGACTAAGTTGGTACATCCACCTATCTTCTGGCAGTCTTGAGATTTTTGTATCACTTTGTAGAAATCCTTCTCTACAATCTGCCAATAGACTTGGAGAAACCTGGGTGTAAAACCATCTGGTCCCGGGGCTTTATTATGATCCATTGCGAAGAGGCTTCCTTAAATTCCTTTAGCGTGATTTTGGCTTCAAGAGACTGATTCGTTTTAGAGGTGATCATGCTAGGGACTGCGTCCAATAGGGCAGCGTTTAAACAAGCTCTTGATTGTTCTTTATACAGCTGTTCAAAATGATCTGTAGCTACATCTTTTTATGCTGATAAAATTCTTCAAAACGTGGTTGTCTTCTTTTATTTCGCTGATGGATTTGCGGTATTTCCTTGCTTGAGCTTGTTTGTGGAAAAATGAGGCGTTTCGGTCTCCAGATTTGAGCTAGAGGCTCCTGCACTTGAGCCTCCAGTATTCTTCCACTGCCAGACAGGCCTTGTGGAAGCTTTGCTGAAGTTTGGCCTCCTTTTCCAACTCATCCTTAGTGATTTCAGCTATTTCAATATGAAGGTGAAGTCTTTCTAACTCACTTTGAATTTTTTTCCTTTCCCCTGCAGGATTTGGCAGTCTCTTGGCCCAATTTTTCAGCATGTTTTTAACTCTTCTGATTTTTTCCTCCCACACAAAAAACGTCGATCCCTTGACTGGTTTTTTCCAGCAGTCTCTGATCTTTTCCATAAAATCCTTTTCTTTGATCCACAGGGAGCTGAATCCGAAAGGTATAAGCCCCAGATCCTTGGTGGTCAACAGTTCAAGGCTGATGGGCTTGTGGTCTAATATGTTGTTGTGAAAGATATGTGATCTCGCTTCTAAACCAAGAAGTAGAAAGGAAATTTGCACCAAGAATCTGTCCAGTCTTGCTGCTATGTGGCTTGGGCCAACCCTTTTGTTTGACCATGTATACTTGCTAATAGTCGGCTTAATATCTATCAGATCTCAATCTTGCATGAGATCTTCCACTGATTCTCTTGCCGGATCTCTCAATACTGCTTCCTCTTTCTTCTGACGAGAGGAGGGTGACGTTTAGGTCCCTGTTTATGGTTATGTTCTCCAAGTTTTCTTGATCTGCCAAGTTTTTGATGGAGTCCCAACATAATTTTTTTTCACCTGCATTGTTAGGAGCATATACATTGACCAGACAACTAATTTCCTTAGATTCTAGGTGCTGTAATTTTAACAAAATCCAATGGGTATTCAAGGACTCAGTGATTTGAGAGAACTTATTTAGATTCCAGAGTGACCCAAGTTCTCCCGATGCTCCACAGGCAGAGGTTGTCTGTGCTCCGTATTTTTTCCAAAATTTTCTGCTTGCTTGGAGGAAGACTGAGTCCTCCAATTTAGTCTCCTGGATGAGAAGAATGTCTGGGGCTTCCAGTGTTATTAGACTATTCATAGCTTCTTCCTTGGCTTTGGAGCCCATTCCCCTACAATTCTAGGAGACAATCTTCATCATTTACTTTTGTTCTGTTGAGCTCCTTTGGAGCTCTGGGTTTGGATCCTCTTCATCTTTGGGGTTTTAGCTAGGAGTTTCTCTAGTGTTGGCTGGCTACCCTGAAGCTTGTCTTTGTATGTCTCTTGATCTCTTTTTTCCTTTGATGACATCCTTCCTCTTGTAGATCTTCTTGGGGTAGACTGTGATTCCCCTATTTCCCCTTCTTCCTCCGATTCCTCGGACTCTTGAGTTTCTTCTTCTTCTTTTGATATCTTCCCTTTGGACCTCTCTGGTACACTTATGGATTTAGTCAGAGGACTACTTTCAGAATTTTTGTCTCTTGCATATTCATGGTTTTAGATCCAAGGATCTCAAATTTGTTCCCTTGGCTTTCCAAGGGTGGATTCTGAGTAGATCCCAATTGGGGGACTCTGGCATTAGTATTTGCATTCTTTCTGAGTGAAGTTTTGGATATTTTTGACTGATTCCATCCTTCATCCTTCCCTTTTCCTTCTACCCCTTTGGTTGGGCAATCTCTGGCGAAGTGACCGTAGACTTGGCACTTCCGGTATTTGAACGTCAATTGCTCATAGTCCAATTTCTGAACATGCATCCATGGACCTACCCTTATTTTGATGGCCTTTAGTAATCCGACCTCCAAATCTACCTCCACACAAATTTTGGCGCAGTCATTCTAATCTTTGTTGTTAGCCTTGTCTATGAACTTCCCAAGAGCATTTCCGATATGCTTCAAAGAGTCCCAATTCCAGCAGTCAATAGGAAGATTTGGGAGCCTTACCCACAATGGGACCGCAGAAGGCGCATCCACCGTCGAATCGAAGTCTGGCATCCATTTATCTAGATACAGCCCTTGAGGATCCATGAAGTAGGGGCCATTTCTGAAGATGATATCCTTGTCCTCTTTGTCATTAAATTCAAATAAGAAATATCCTCTTCCGAGGAAGTAAGAGGCTACCTTGTTCTTGATTAGAGGAGCCCAGTTCCTAGAAACCCAGTTCTCTATTGATTTCAGTGAAAGCCAGAGACCTGTAAAATGACCGACCAGAACCCGATCTTCCAGAGATAATGCTACTTGAATCGGACCTTCAGGAGGGAGGGCGATCTCTGGGATATCTTCTAGATTTTCCACAAACTTGGTAGCTTGTTAATTCACATGATTGTTATTTTCCTTACGAAAGTAGTAACCTTCTACGTTGGTGTGTTCCCTTGTGGTAATTTGTAACATTAATATGAATAATATTAATATCTACTTAGTTCATGATTAAATATTATTGTACATGGTGACTCTAACCGTTTCATTGCAAAGCTGCCGAACTTTCGAGATTATGGACTGAACCGTATATTATTTCTCCATCAGCGGAGTATCATGTGTAGAGTTGACGTGTTGTAGATCTATCGCGATCACCAATTAGGGTTTCAATTGATGGTGATAATTATTCGAGCTAGTTTCAGTAACTAACCCTACTGTCACGCTCCTTCAAAGGTCAAGATTTAGTTGTTGCTACCCAGTAAGATACCCATTGCATTTTATTTTACTTCACCGGATGCAAGCGCTAAACTTTTTTTGTGGCACGTTGAAGCTATTTGGGTATGTGCTAGGTGGCACGATTATCCACCTCCTCGATGGCCACCTCACAGATAAATGTATGAATGTTAATTTCTGGTTTAGTCTTCCTACTGCATAATTCGAACTTCTGATGGTTTACTACTTTGCAGAATTTGCAAGTTAAATTTTTTTTGTGGCATGTTGAAGCTATTTGGCTATGTGCCAAGTGGCAGGACTATCCACCTTCTCTATGGCCGCCTCACAAGTAAATTTATGAATTTCAATTTTTGGTTTAATCTTCCTGGTGCATAATTCGAATTTCCAATGGTTTACTATTTTGCAGAATTTGAAAGTTAGACTTTAGACTTTTGTGTTGGAAATAATAATCTCAACCACCACAATAAATAGTTCGACAACAGCCATACATGTCATACACTTTTGCAGCCACACATGCCAGACACTTTTGCACCCTGCATCTCTCCTTAAAGAAATTTTTGTAGGTTGCGTCTCAGCATGAAGATAGAAGGTCTGAAGTTAGACGTGAACCATTCACAAACCCAGCAAAGGAATTTAAAGAATTTATGTACTTAGGTAAACATATATGGCCAAGCATTAATTCAACAACCTTGTATGTTAGACACTTTTGCACCCATACATGTCAAACATTTTGCAGGCTCTCTCTCTGCTTGAAGACATTTTTGCAGGTTACGTCTTAGCATGAAGATAGAACGTCTGAAGTGAGACACGAACCATTCAAAAACCCAACAAAGGCATTTAAAGAATTTATGTACTTACATAAACAGATATGGGCAAGCATTAATTCAACAACCTTGCCCACACTCCAGAAACACCTGCGCGACTCTTATCAAGAACAACATCAAAATTAATTTCGCTCTGTCATGAATGAAATGTAAAGTTGTATGTTGAGTTAAATATGAATGTAAAACTCATTTTGATTGTAAGGGGTAGAGAGGTTAGAGAGAGTAAGAGGTAAAGAAAAGAGTGCAAGTCTCTGTGGAGAAAATAGTGGAGAAATATTTGGTGGGCGTGTGAAAACAACAGTTACTCTATTTTACTGTGAGTTATTCAGCGTAAATTTAAATCTCTCTAGAATTCTATTTTATTTTGTAAATGAGCCGCAGTCTCATGGAGATGTATTTTCATGTTTAAGAAATGAATACTAAGTTTTAGTGGGTTACTACAAACCTATCTACACATATTTAAAAAATGAATACTAATTTTTAGTGTGTTGCTCCAAACTTATCTTGTTATTTTTGTTGTGAGTATTCATTAAGGCTCAAGAATAGTTCTGGGGTGGGAAAAATCCAAGTCTGGGAAATTAGCCTTGTAGTGCACAAAGGTAGCTCAATCTACTTCACGGTGCATGAACCTAGTTTCCCAAAACTAGCCTCGCGGTGCGCAAAGGTAGTTCATTCTGCTTCGTGGTGCATGAACCTAGTTTCCCAAAACTACCCTTGTGGTGCGCGAAGGTAACCCAATCTGCTTCGCGGTGCACGAACCTAGTATCCCAAAATCAGCTTCGCGAAATTTATAACTCTTTTCCTCTCCCCTACGAAAATTAAATTATCCAAATATTTCTAACATGGTATTGAAGCATATTAAACTTTGTTAGTGTAAAAACATGTGTTTTTACTAATAGTAAAAATTGTTTTTGAGCGTTCATTGATTTTAGCATGTTTACCAACAAGTAGAAAGTTTGTTTTTAAACTCAAAAATGGCGACATTAAGCACAAGCTTGACTAATCCTCAAATACCTCAGTTTAATGGAAAAAATTATGATTATTGGGCTATTACAATACATTTGGGATTTGGTGGAGAATGGTTTTCAAGAACCAGCATATGCAGCAGCATACAATGCCTTATCTCAACAAGAAAGAGATGTGTTAAGGGACAACAGAGAATATTAAAATTTTCAACCTCTTCATAGGTTGGATGGCATTGGATTGCTATGTGAAGGAACACTAGAAAAGAGGGATCCTCCTTGCCAAGATATGCAACAAATGACAAGTTAACTATTTATTTTCTCTGATGAACTCAAATCCATCAAAATATATAAAGGGAAAGGGAATGAGGAATTAGAAGCGGCCTTCATTTTGGTATCCTTCAACATAAATATGAGAATTATGTTAAGAAAAGTGATCATTTAGATCAAGTGGATAATGATGGCTTTTTCCATGCTCTTTACCCTAAGCTAGACATGATCTTTCCAAACTTAAGAAATCAGTTTTTCACATATGCAGAAATGATGTTGGAGGTTGTCTGCTCCCATTTAAAAGTAGTTCCACTTAGGTCTATTCAATATATTCTTAGTTGGTTTTCAGAGTTGTGTTCCGACTTATTCTTGGATGTTGATAGAGATCAAAATGTAATGATTGTTGCCAGTTGTGGCATGCTAAAAGGTGTTGTAGCTTGAAATGTGAGGTGCATCATATTGAAGATACTAGAAGTAATCGTTGTGGGACATATGGAAGCTATTATGCCTGAGATACCAAGGGTGATTAAGTTGTTGTCTTTGTGTAGTAGTTCCTATTGTGATGTGCCTTTATTGGATTTTGTATTAAGCACTTTCAAGCCTCGTATTTATCATGTTGTTGGAACAACAACTACTTCAGATCATTTATTATAGGGTGACCTCTCTATGATGATTTTTGAATCTTTATTTGGTCATGCTCTTATAAATGAGCTGAAATCAGGTCTTGAGTATAAGAACAATAACATTCCACAAGGTGCATTGTTGATCTTTATTGCTTGATATCTTCTTTCTGACTTGTTTATAATGAGGAGGAGAGAACTTATTCAATCACTCTTATGTTGGGCTGATTTTACTAGCTTCCAGGAAAAAAACTTACTACAACTGTCATTGTGCATTTCAGGTATTTGTTGTCTCTAGCTATCTAGCCCAGGACACTTTAAGGGAGCTAGGTATTTTATTGGTGAATGAACATCCTTCAGATCTTAAGAAAGATTCATCTGCATTTATTTGCAGTGACCATATGGTCCCATTAGAAACTTATAAGAGAGAAGAGAAAAAATTTGATCAATGTGACATTGATAGACAAGAAGATAGATGTCATCGAGGAGATTATTCGAAAATAAAGGAGGATGCCAATGTAGCTGAAGATTGGATTAAAGGATGTAGAGCTAACTAAGGTTTCAATAGTACTTTAAAGTACTTTTCATGTATTTCTGATATGGATGAATTCACAAAATATTTGGAGGCACTAATTTTTACACAAAACCCAACACTTGATGTTTGCTGGAAATTTCATCCTCAAATGGTTAGTAAATTGTCTAAAATTGTAGTAGCCTATTTACGTTACTTGGGATCCATGATGTGTAGATAAAAGTATTTTCATTCAAGAAAAGCAGATACAAGATATGAATCTTATTTATTTGTCTTTGAAAGTGAGAAAAGTTTAATTGTTTGGAAACATTCACTTGAAGGTCTTACTCAGGCTATTTTGACCTTAGAAAAGAACCATTGTTGGCAAGTGGTTATTGTGATGCTTGACTATATTTTGTTCTTGTCACCTTCATTTAGTTTGGATGCTATTTTGAGCTCTATTTTTTCTGCACTAAAGTGTTTTTTCTTCCATGCACCAAGAGTTACATGGCGTTTGCAGATAGGAAAATGGTTTTTGAAATTGTTTGAAAAGGAATCTTTGGATTTTTCAAGTTCTTCATCTTCTTCTTTCATTGAGTTCTTTTGTACAATGCTTGAGCATTCTAAACCAAAGAAAATATGTATTTCCCTTCTTCATCTAGGTAGATTTTTTGAAGATGAGGAACTTGGTTGGTTTACAACTCTATCCTTATAGGGAATTTCGAGGGAAAATGGTAGTGTTGAGCTAATTTGTTTACCGAGATTAACACAATTATTTCTTATAAATCCGGGTTGTTTATGCTTTGAGGCAAGTTCACTATATGTGAAGATCAGATGTAATCAAACCTTGAAAGATAAATTATTCAAAAGCTTAAAGCAATACATCCTACAACTCTAATTCAATTAGTTTAAAGCAGAGGAAAAATATTGAAATGGTTCTTGACTCAAGAAGTCCACATTTGCCTCAACTACCACTTTAATGAATCAGAGATTAAAACCAAGAACTTAAGATGGATAAATTGTTAATGAAAGAAGCTCTTAACTTAAGAGACACATAAGGTATTTCATCATAATTCATTCATCTCAATACCAAAATCACAATAAGAAACTACTTGCATGCAAACAAGGGAAACTAGTTTTAATTCATCGTTTTAGTAGAAGGGATGCTCAACTTGAACATTTGTTTTTCTCCAACTTAATAAAGTGATGAACAAGCTAAGAAATAATGCAATCAATCATCATGCATGAACCATAAAGAAATCTAAAGTAAAGCTTTGAAAAACCAGTTCTACCATAAATAGATTACAAGAAATAAAACTAGTTAACAAAGAAGTGTACTTAGCTTGGAGTGCGGGCCCTCCACCCTTGCCTTGCACACTTGAGAAGTGATTTCAGAAGCTCAAATCAATCACACATCCATAGCACTGAGCAGCAAAATAATAATAGCACAAGTCTTCAAATTAACTCTTCAATCCAAAAGTGTCACAACATAAAAATATAATAAGTCAATGCATAAGCCATCAAAGTTGTGGCTCTTAAATAAGAAGTCTCATGAAGAAAACTGATCTATATTCAATCTAACAAACCCATCTACTCTAATCGATCTATCTAAGTCGAATTCACTACTCCCATCCCAAGAAATATGACCAATCCCATAGAATCGCAAAACTGCCCTATTTCTATGGGATTTCTGAATGACTAGTCATGATTGACTAGCACCAAATGGGCCTAATAAATCTTGTTATGTTCGAACTAAGCATAACTGGCTTAGTCCTAGTTCCCAAGATTTCCATTCATGCATTCAATTCATGCCCAAGTGTCCTGCAACCACATCAACCATAGAGCTATTACGAGAATTTTTGAATCTGCCAAATTTGCACTTAAAATCAAACTTTCATAAAAACTTTAGAAATTGACAAATTAAAATTAAATACCTGAATGGATATTAAATATACATAAAAATCGAATGAATGAAGTGAAAATGGATGATAAATAGATGGATTAGTAAGTTTCTTAGAGCAAAATAAGACCAAAACTAAGGCCCAACAGGTAGCTTGGGAATGGATATCAAGAAAGTAAGTTAGTGTGGTTTTGTTTCCACTCTAGTTAAAAACATGTTGGGAAGAATATCATCTTTAGTAGCTTGCAAGCCATCAATGACCTTAAGAAGGGGAGCAATGAAATTATTATTGAGATTCATACCATTTTCTATATATCATTAGTTGCATTCATTTTTTAGTTCTATTGATGCTATACTACTAACTCTATTTTCTAATTTAATGAGAGATGAACCATTTACATAGATTGTGATACTCTTGTTACTCATGCTTACCTATATTCTCCTATGGAGGATATTAATATTATACCTTTAAGTGTATGGAATAATCTGCAAGTATTGGCAAGTTGACAACATCTAAGAATCATAGTATTTTATCCACTACTTCTAAACTAAATATGTTGCCATAACATTGTTCATGCTTATAATTTGAAAATTATATCAAAAGTAAATTTAAAATTAGTATATTAAACTTGTAACATGTGTCATTATGAAATGTAGAGGGAGGGAAACCACAAATGTAATGGCCTTCACCACATTGTATTCAAGGTTCCTTAATGATGGATGGATTTATGGTGGTAGGTAAGATTTGCCTTCCTACTGAGACTAAAAAGGCATGAACACTCATGGATGTAATGGCCTTGACCTGAATCTATTCAAGGTTTAGTAAAGTTGATGCAAAATAGGTTATTTACCTTACACTTATTATTTTTTCAACACCATGGCTTCTACTAATAACCCCTTGGTTGGGATTTATGTTTTGTTGTTATCATGGTGGGATTTTGTTGGGGAGTTGTTAACCCTAGTAGCACTTCTTGCTACTGAAGGGTTAAGACTTAGTGAGACTCAGTGATATTGGTTTATTACCAAATCTTTCATGGCATAAGCATTTATGAGACGAGAATTCATGTTCAGTTTCATTTAGCTATCAGAAAACTACTAGTTTGGATAATTCTATTTTTTTGGATATTCATACCATAAGGGGAACACACATTAGAATTGACTACATTTTCTCAATATTGGTGAGAAAGAAATTCCAATGGGACTATTTTGACTCAAATCTGAAATGGAACATTTCCTTTTCATTTTTTCTTTTTTTGTAATTGTGGGCCAGTATGTCAGTTGGTCAAAATTTGTACTTATGATTTTTTTTTTTTTGGAAGACTACCTCTTTTAAACATGTCCATAATTAGTCGATTTATGTATTTGGTAGGTGCGGGTATTGGTCATGGTTCCTAAATAGCAACTGAGTGGTGGTCCGAGACTTGGGTTTTGTTTGCATCGAAAAGTGACAGAGTTGAGTAGCATCAGTCACTGGTTTGTGTCTCAAGTCAACACTTGGCATGGACTTCAATCATGTCTCTAGCTAAATTTGCATGGATGTCATATGTTGTAAAGTGACTAATTTATTGAACCCTCATTCAATTATTTTCATCACATGAAAAGGAGGTTGAATTTTTTTAATGAAGAAAGTGATATTTTACTAAATGTATTCATTATTAAAGCTAGAGAAAAGGCAAGATCTTTCAATTTCATGAGGAGATATGAAAAGCAGCTTTTTGTTGTGTTTCCATTTAATGAATGAGAAGAGAAAAGTGTATTTTCTTCTTTTATTAAGCAATTGAGCTAAGATGCCCATCCGAGTTCATTCTTTGAATATTTCATTATTCTTTTGTCAAAATAATTTTTGTAAGTGGAGGAGAGGAGAACATTGTTGAAGGAGGATATAGAGCGTTGGAGGTCATTTGAAGCCATATTGCATCTATGAAGATACATCAGAGGTAGAGGACAATTTTATGTTTAGTATTTTACATAGCAATTGACCCATTAGATACAAGAATGACATAATCTAATGAGATCAACATGAAGAGACATTAGTCACCAATACCTTGGGATTAACATATTTATGAAAGGTTTGAGGTGGTTTCGAGCTACTTATTTTCCATTTGGTTTAATTGTCTAGAATATGTGGATTTTTGGGGAAATCATTTTGAAATGATGTTCCTTAACTGTATAGGTTATGCTATGCTATTTATTTTATGTCTCTCATTGGCTTTCGGAGAGGATCATACCTATACAAAAGTAGCTTCATCAATATTAATTAATCCCCTGCCAACACACAAGATGAGGGAAAACTTGAACGTGAAAGAAATGATCCTAAAGATGGCATTTTCTGATAGTTCATGTGAGGATGGTTTTTTAGCAGTCGATACAGAGAATAAAAGTTTGTTTTGTGCTAAAGATATGATATGACGCATCTTCCTCGAGGTATGTAAAGATAATGTAGTCTTGAGGGAGCTCCCTTGCATAATTTCCAAGTGGAGTGCGTTGAAAAATGGCTTCAAATTAATGCATCCTTTCCTCTTTGCAAACATGATATCTATGTTGATTAACTTATAAACATAAGAAGATTTTATGGTTTGATCGATTACATTTTTTTTGGCATGCAATTCAAGCAATGGAATTAATTGAAGTTAATCTCATCTTAGTTTTTGTTCATATATAGTTCTTAGTAGGTACAATGCACATTATTAACACAAATCAACCTTTTCATACCAAGAAGCTATTACAAAAGGAATGCAAAGGTATTGGCACAACTATGATACAACACTTAAATGGCGAGGCTAATTTTGTGGGATTAGACTTGAAGAACAGACTGTAGATGTGTTGAATCACCAAGTCTGAAATATCTGTTGGAAACAAAAACATTGGATAATGTTGAATGTTGATATCAAAACATAAACAATTCACTTGGCAGCCCATTTGCAGGAATATAACTAGTAATGAATGTAGGTTTTATCCCTGTACATAAATTAACTGCATATGAATTCTAAAAAACAAAAAATAAACAATGGCGAGAGAATAAAACATAAAACATACATACACAAAGATTTTCCCTTGAATCTCAAAACTAGGACCATCAAATTGATTTTTCATTGTTTTCCTTTCAATGTTGCAATACAAATATATACATGCCAAAGCATCCATAAACCACAATCCATTAACCATGGATTACAACATAACTGTACTTCCCTTGACCAGATCTACAAAATCCCATGGATAGAAAACCATCATGCCCAAAACCATGTGTTAAATCCCTGCACAAAACCATAGGTAGGCTGGCCCACATAATATAGGGTCCAAAACAAAAATTCATAGGGAACTACCTTGTACTTCGTGAAAGGAGCTACCGCACCCGTGCATACTCCGCTATAGGGGGGTAGCCACACCACTTGTAACCCTTTTCTTGTGCCCCACACAATGTATAGGTGGGGATAGCACCCCCCACCAATGACCCCCTCGCATGTGGGGTAGTTGTGGAAATAATATGACACACACCCAACATTCTCCCACTTATTGGTTTCTTTTCACGAGGGGCCACAAGGGATCTTAGTCATTGGTCTAGCCCTACAATTCCCATTATTTCTCTACACCAAGTGAACTTCTCAGTGCTCACATACTTTGTCAATGCATTTGTATTATTCTTTAAAGTGTCGACCTTTACCAACCACACCTTTTTATCCTCAACCATATCCCTCACAATGTGATATTGAGCATCAATGTACTTTATCTTTGAATGATAAGTTGTTAGGTCCCTATAATACTAGTGATTACCCCATTACTGTTGTAGTTGTATCCCTTATTAATATTGTTGAGCCCCTATTGTCCCCATATTTTTATTACTGTGCCCCATAGAATCCCTCTATTGTTATGGTGTGGCGGTAGGTGGGTGGGGATGGTAGTGGTTAGGTCAGGCTGGTATGATTAGTGCGTCCATTAGACTGGGCGGGGAGGTATATAAGAAGGATTTTGTATTTGTTGTATCCGAATTGTGATTGTAGGAATGTAAAGGAGGTTGCCCCTGAAGAGCTGAATTTTAGGCATTGATCTATATTTTCTATCTTTTCTTGAGCTGGTTTCATAACATTTGGTATCAAAGCTTTGGATTCTAGGGTTTTGCTGCTCCAAATAGGTCATCGTGGAATTTTCACTATAACTTTTTTTTGCACCGTTTCAGAAGCTCAAAAAAAACCCATTTGAGAAGACGTCGCGATAAATCTCGGATCCAAATTTCAAATATTTTCACGCTATATTTACGGGGATATGATTTGAGGAAGTTTGTCCTTTTGTATAATCCTGAATTACCTTCCAAACAGGTGACCTGGGGAAGATCATCATAACTATCTCTCTGAGCATCAGATTGAAATTTCGTTAGAAGGTACAGAAAGAGGACAAACTGTAGTTTCTTGTATATATTTTCAGAGCCAAAGGTTGAAACAATGACTCGTGGCACTTCATACAAGTTGTCTCTTCGGGAAAGGCTTGTAATCAGGTCATCTTGGGAGATTGTGCATAATGCCTTCTTGGAGAATCCAATTTGGATCAGACTGGTGGCATTGGAAAGAGGACGCAAAGGGATACTACGCATCACATTTTTAGAACTCGATGCTCCAAAATAATAGAGATACATCAGATTCAATATCAAGCTCCTACAAAGTGAAAAAATGTGTGTATTGTTTTTTAAATTTTTGCTTAAGCTTGGTTTGAAAAAATAGTTTGAAGGAATTCAAGGGGCATAATAAAGCATTATTATCCATAATTGATGCCTTGAGGAAAGAAAATGCAAACACCTAGTAAGCAACCTGAAAGCATTACCATGAGTCATGAAGAAGAGGAAGAAATGCAACATGATATATCAAAATTACGAGACAAAGTGCAACAACTGTCACTTGCATAGAAAGAAACAAAATATAAGATGGATTGTTTAAAGAAAGATGTAAAAGCTAATATGGATGGTTTAAAGAAAGGTGTAGAAGCTAAGATGGACTGTTTAAAGAAAGGTGTAGAAGCTAAGATGATTGACGTGGAAGCTAAGATGGATGATTTGAAGATAGATT
>APFE030005398.1:58354-107081 GCA_000404065.3 Pinus taeda
TAGAATGGAAGGTGGAAACAAATACAGAGTAGGCTGGTCCCAACTTAGTAAGGATGAAATAAATAAGGTTACTATCTGTTTTCTTAACCTTAACACCTCCCAAGAGATATCTAAGGGTCTTGAATTTGCACAAGAAATCTTCAATGCAAGAAAAATTATTAGGATCCAATGTAAGCAACTCATTTTCAAGTTGATGGGCTCTAATTTCATTTTTAATCCCAAAAACTTTAGTGATTTGTTTTAATGCTGCATCAGGAGTATCAAGATCTGCAACATGAAATCTAAGATCAGGAGAAATAGACATCCCTATCAAACCACGTGCTTGATCTTGTCTATTTTCCCATTTTGCAACCTTGCCTTCATCTGTTGGTTTCTTCTCTTGGCCCGTGGCTATTCTGTAGATACCTTTACTTCTAAGTAAATCTTCCATGTATGATGCCCATTGGAAGTAGTTGGTGCTGTCAAGAATGACTTGGCATGGACTTTCCATTTAGAAAAAAAAAAAACTGAAGTTGAAGATGCTGAAAGTAAGTGTTCTAATGGATAGATCTCGAAAAATTAGGCTGTTTTAAAAAAAACGGCTCTGAAAAAGTCTTCCGGATGAAGAAGTTATGGCTTTTTGAAAAAAACAATTGTTGAAGTCGCCGACAAAGTGCGTGAATGTGCGGGAATGAAAAAAAAACGCCCCCACAAAATGGAGATTTGAACCCAAGACCTCTACTCTCTTAAAAGAAATTTGAACCAATTGATCTATACAAAAATTTGAGAGAGAGAGAGAGAGAGAGAGAGAGGAACCAATTGATCTATACAAAAATTTGAGAGAGAGAGAGAGAGGCTTTGGTTTGCATGCTTTCCTTGAGAAACCTCTTTTTCCCTACAAAACACAAAACACAAAACCCAACACGGAAATGCAAAGAAAAACGAACCTTATGGCTCGAAGTTAGCTTTACCGAAAAAACTAAATATTTAAAAAAAAATTAGCTTTAGCCGAAAAACTAAATATTTTTCTCAATGTTTTTGATTTTCCGAGATCACACTAAGCTGCAGGGAAAAGAGCATACGCATGAGAAAAAAAATCCTTCCTTTCTATTTCTGATTTGCCTAGATCGCACAGAGTCGCAGGGAAAAGAGCATACGCAGAAATGAAAGGTATAGATCGGTTAAACAAAAAAACTAAATAAACCGAAACCGAAATAAGCAGAGAGAAAATAACAGTAAACGCAAATAAAGCTGTTATACCTCCAGATCTTAAAAATGACGCAGATAGGGCTACCGGAAACCTTTTCGCGCGAAACGAAAGGGGTTCCTCACTGGAACAGATGCTCCAAACACAACAGAGCAGTCCTCTCGGCCTGAAAGCACTCAGAAACAGTATATCTAGGAAACGACAGCCGCATGCAGTTCTACCGGCTTCAGATTTGGATCACCAACGGACACGGCCCTCAACCTGGCTCTGATACCATGTAGGAATTTACAGGGTAAGTTCCTCAGACAGAACACCAGAAGGACACTGCTCACAAACAGATCACAGATCAATACACCAGTATTTTGACGTGGTTAAAACCCTAAGAGAGGGAAACAGTCCGCGGCCTGCACCAACGTGGCTACTACAGGCAATTTATTAATAAAAGAATGAAAATTTACATAAGCTTCTCTCATGCACAGTTAACCTACAAAATGACCCTCCATGCGCTTTAATAGAATTCATGACCAATCGGGTGTCAAGCCACGGATCAAGTGTCGGTAATACGAGGAGAGATTGACCCGTCAGATCACTACATATGTGACCGTCGGATTGTAAGTTACAAAATGTACAACGGTAAAGAAACACACTTTACCTAACTCTATACTAGACCAAGTTGAACTTAACTATTCCTATGTGTCGGAATATCCTAACAGCTATAAGAAATTAAATCAACAAAAAAATATGAAGACAACAAAAAAATATAGTGTGGGATCCTGGAAGTCTATTGAAAACAATAGGATAGCCACGAAGGGAAGGTAGTGGACATCAATAGCATAAATTATGGGATACAGGAGGCCTGCAATAATTTGAAGACATGCGAATAGGATATCATGATCCTTTTTACTTGGAGAGTATCATGCAATAGCAGGAAACCCTAGGTAATAATTCTTCCTAGACCCTATGTAGATCATGAAATTTTCCCAAAAGGGAGAGATTTACCTCAAGTAAGATTTATGTAAATTTAGAAATAGGAAATTTTTGACATAAAAATAATTATCTAGATTCTAGAAAGAATATTACTAAAAAAATCAACAAATTAAAATTTTCTTTTCAAATTTGTTGTTTAAAAAATATTCCACAAAATTCACGCATATTTGAAAATAAATAATGGAATACTAAATCGATTTATCAAACATTTGGATGATTCTATAGATGATGGTTATCCTGTTCCGATAACTTCAAGGTCGCATTAAACTCATAACATCTTTCTGTTGAATGATTTTATGTGACATACTAATATGCAGAACACAACACATCTTTCCAATGTCAATCTTTTTTCCGAGGACATTTCATGAGTTATTTGACACAAATAGGGAGTATTACTTTTCATGGTTATTTCTTTAAGAATGGATTGATACTATTATCATGATTGAATCAATTTAAACACTTTGATTTTCCATAATCTATTTTATATGGTACAAAATTTTTGCGTACGAATCATGAAGGAAATGTCCATTTCTTCTTGAACACACATGTTTTATTTCTGCCAAGTTTTTTTTACATGTTACATGATAATAAAGTGATCATTAAGTAGATTACATTATGACGACAATTGGTCTTCCAAAGACTAAATTCATGAAAAATTCTAAAGACAAATCCATGTCCACAACCACTATCTTCCACCTCCCTATTTGAAAAAGATTTTGAATTCCACAAATTGTAAAGCCATAAAGCATGCCATTTCCACATACATTTTTCACAACAAGAGTTCTTATTCATTCACCACACATTTCCTTTCATCCACTCCTAACGCACCAATAAAAGAAAAGAAGTTTACCTCATTTTCCATGTCCATTTCCTTTTCCCTACTATTTTTCATTTTCCACAAATAAAACTCTGCTTCTACATATCATCCATGTCAAAGTCCACTAAATCATTGCCTTATCCATCACAACTTCATACATTTTTTCGTTTTTGAGTTGCATACACTTTTGCCTTCTTTTCAGTTCATCTTTCTGCCTCACAAATAAACCAACTATCTCTGTACATTTCCTTGTTCTCCTCGCCATAAAAATTGTTTGACCATAACATCTTGTATCTATAGTCCTAAAAATCATTTTGTACGAACTCGTGTTGATTGATGTAGGATTCCTTAAGGCCCACCTTTCAACAAGTCTTGACCCATCGACCTCAACACATTATCTGGGACAAAGACTAGAGTCATTATTAGTACCCTGAGGCTTGCATGCCCTAATGGCAAGTCTTCTCACCAACGAACAATGGGAATACATTAATGTCCTTTGTTTTTTGGATCTTGCAAGTGGCTCAACATCAGCTCATTCTTTCGCACTTCACAAGATGTACTTGGGTACCTTGGCACTCAATGACATTAATGGTGAGATTGCCTCGCATTGATTAATGACATTCATCAATGGTCGGTAATCCAATGACTTATTTCCATGTTCGACATCAGCATATTTATTCACATGGAAAGAATTGTGCCACGATATGGGACGACAAGAAGACTATATGATTCAAGAGTAGATTCAGTAGTAGTAATAAAGGATCCACATTCGCAACTTCATCCATCATATATGCAACCAGGACATAGATCACATTCTTGTATTCTTCATTCCATGATTCAGCAGTAGAAGCTACACTTTTCTACATATGCACAGATTGTCTAGTTAGGTAAATAAAGGTATGTTCTTTTATAGCTTTTTATCATACAATTCCTTTAATACTAAAATTATAATTTTTGGAAAATGTTACACCATGTTCATTTTCATACCTCATATTCACATACATACTCCATTATCACCTTCTATATGTCATATCTGCCCTTTCAACACATGTCATCCTAACCAACATACTTTTTCCAAACAACTACTATTGCATTATGATTCAAATGTTACATGTTTTGCGAATAATGATCAAACAATGAAGGCTTGATTAAATGTTTTCAAAGTTTTTTATGCAACACAAAAAAATCAAAGTATTGTTACAAAAGAACCAATACTAATCATATTTTGGTTGTCACACAAGAACCACTCAAAATAATATGTTGCAATCAAATGTTTTTAAGAAAGAAGACTTTGCAAAAAGGAACAAAGTTGTCAAAAAGAAAATTATGTGAAGTTAAAAAATCGATATCAGCCAAAGTTCATGAAAAAGCAAGACAATTCAAAAGATCAAATCATGATCAATGCAATAACTTAAGTTGGGGGTGTTTTGGGCCACCAAATTAGCATAACTTCTCACTCCATTTTCACCTTTATCCTATTTTTGTCACCTCATTTCAGCACATTATCATTACATAACCCTATATTTCCATTACGATATGGGTTCATATCTTCATTTTCCAAAGTTATTAATTTTATGTATTTAGAGTGAATTTATGATTAAAAGTTAGAGAAATAACATGTATTTGCTTATTCCTAAAAGTGGCTTCATTTTGATGACATGTGTAGATCATTTGGAAGCTTCCAAGGCACACTTATGTGAGCACCCAAGATCAAATTCGAATTTCAACTCAAGAGGTGGACCATATGCCAAGGAGAAAGATCATGGAGATATTGTTGTGTCATGTGATTTGTATCTAGTATTTAGGGATAAGTTGAGACAAGTATGGGTCTAGTAGATCTTTAAGGGGTCCACATTTATTGAGTAGATATCCTTAATTCATGTATAGATAAGAGGAGCATCCTTCAAAAGAAAAGGGAGAGAACATTTATCAGTTATTCATTAGCATCAGATTTATGATTTTCCATTCAACATGAATAATATCATTTTCTCCAACTCATGAGTTATGAGTGTTGTTTGATTCTTAAGGTGTGATAGTTGCTCATGTCTGCTCATTGAAGAATGGAAGGATCCCCATACTGAGATAAGTACACTTTTTTGTAGAGTAATGTTATGAATATACTAATTTTAATTCTCATGTTCTTGTTATTTCTTTGTTGTAAATACTTGTAGATAATTTCAATGTGAATTCATGTTATGGCCATATTTTTGTTGTGTGAAGGTTGATCTCCTTTCAGTATCTAGTTTTTATGTGAGAAGGACAATCAGGATGCCCTTAGATAGGAGCCTCTTCTCCATGAACTAGACTAAACTGAAACAAGATTTACATTTTTATATGCTTTCCTAGATTACATTTATGTGAATATTGGTTTCCTTTAAATAGCTAGTTTTTATGTGAGAAGGGCAATCAAGTCCTAAGTTAGGAGACTCTTCTCCATGAGCTAAGAACTGAGCTCAAAACAATATTTACTTTCTTTCATTTATATTCTTTCTTTCCCTCTTTCTTAGATGTTTGGAAATGTTATTATAGAAAGACTGTAGAAGGACAATCAGGACACTTGAACAAGGGACTCTTCTCTATCTTCTAAAGTAAAATAATTCCATTGATCAAACATTTTTCATTTTTTCTTTTATAAAATAGATCTGATAGTTTAGATATGTAATATGCATTTCCATTATTAACAAACTTCCTACACCGGTTTCATCTAAGGTCCCATATATTTTGGTTTTCTTCTAATTTTACGATAACCTTGGATTGATAAATTAAATGACAGGGATTTAGCAGAAAACTAAATTGCCCAACAATTACAATGGTTTTTTTCTTGGATGAATGCTCCTACATCAACAAGTCAACTCAAGAAACAACAGTGGAAAAAACTATAGGCACTCGAGATGTTGAACTCATTCCTACCACCCCGACTTCAGAAATTATTTTGAGAATTGAGGAAATTCTTCCAGTAGATGTATTTTATAGTACTACCCACCGATTTGTCCTCAAAAGATAGAGGAAGAAAAGAAATTTAGATGTTACAGCTATTACGACTCCTAATAATGGACCAATGGAAATTATAAGGAAGGACTCGCCCATGGACCCATCTGAAAATCTCACAAAAATGTCACAATTCATGGGATCCTATGTTACGACAACTATTGAAAAAGTGACAGAGGTCCAAATGTTGCTTAAAGAAAAGGAAAAAAGAATTCTACTATTGGAACAACAATTAGCTCAGGAGAAATCCAATCAATAAGAAGAGTTACAAGTAGCCAAACTCCAGCAAGAATTTGAACAGACGTGAATACAACATCAGGCTAGCCAAGCATAACAAGATGCATTGATATAAGCTATGAATGATAAGTATAAAGACAACCCTCAAATTGATGAGTTGATAAAGGAAGCACTCAGTATTAACTCCCAACTAATGCAGAAAAAGGAATTTCTTTGCTAGAAAATCTTGCAAACAAGTCCTTATTGCGAGATTAGTAATAAGATAACAAGCCAAGTTATCAACATGAGACTTAACTACGATGAAATCCATAAAAATATTTCTGACTTTATCACCTAGCAAGAATAAAATATGGGAGAAAGGTTGATTTGCCAAAACTGGAGGAATTGCATAAACACATCTTGTTCACAGGTTGGGATTCTCGACTCAAACAAGTAGAAACAAAAATAGCAATCACAGTAGCACTAGAAAGCAACATAATAGAAGCCATCAATGAAAATCTTCATGGTGCCAACCTAGTTACAAAATCAATATTAGGATTTATTCCAAATGTCAAACAGTTAGAGCAGCAGTGGAGGCAGACAACAAAGGAAAAGGAGTTAATCAGATAGATGAGCAAGCTAAATTGGGAAGAGTACTAGAAGTTATTAGTAAAACATATAGCGAGTGGATCACCTTGAGATGCTTAAGAACCTCCACACAAAATATGGTGCCAGTGGTAAGAGATGCTATATTTGTTGGGCAGTGAAAATCTACGATCAGCCAACCGACGCAACTCAAGCCTATGATAGATATTTGTGACCTCAAAGATAAAATGTAAAGGATTTAGTCACTTAGTTTATTTTTATTTTATTTTATTTTCACATGATCTGAGGAAGGTCGTTTAAACCTCCTCAACTATTCTTTTGTAATAATCTATTTTAGGACCTATATTTTAGAATTTAAACCCCTCTCATGCATTTAGAGATGGGTCCAGAAACTTTATCAAAGAAATTCTTCCAAACATTGTACTTCTATACTTTTGAGGAGGTTCTAATGGAATGAATGGAACAAGATCTATTTTCTCTTAAAAATATATCATGCTCTACTAAAATGCATTTTTTTACTGTTATAATGTGTTGGATTGTTTGAAACTAGGTCAATATTGTTGAAGCACATTAGGAGGACTTGTCATATATGATAATTTTGTCTTATGATCTTATTTTATTTATGTATCTAGCAATAATTCTTCTTTTAATTGTTTTATGTGTGAAAGTATGAATTACAGTTTATCATTATTGCACTTTTGTATGATGTTGCCTTTGACATTATTCTGAATACATGAATGATTTTATATGCGATATATCTTTCACAATCGTTCTATCTAACTATTTATCCAAAACGATTATTCTTAAATTATTTCACTTCTTATTTCAGTTGAATGATCTTTATTACTAATTTTTGTAGGACGTCATTGTAGATCACATATTGTATTTAATTCTCGGGTATATTTATAGTTAAATAGTCTTTAAACTAGGATATATGCATGTGTTTAGTAGTCTAGATTAGATTACTCTTAGCTTATTCATCTGCCCCATTACATCATATATCACCACTCAAATATCAAAACCTCTTCTGGGAAATTGGTCCCATTATCCCCAGTCGGAGCCACTACATGAAATGGAAAAGGAGATGCTAACCAAGGTCCGATCCAGGTGGTTTTCCGCCATGTCATATCAATGATTTTCAAGGCTTCAACACATCCTTAGGTGCATGGCCAAGTCAAGAGCACAAACAAGGTACTCGAGAATATTCTGATAAAGAATGTAGCAAAGAATTGTTGAAATTGGGCTAAAAAGTTTCGTGAGACATTGTGGGTGTATAAAACAACATGGCAGAACACAACATTATTTTCACCATACGAGCTTGTCTATGGGAAAGACCCTTTGTTCTTGGTGGAATTCAACATTAAGATGGTCAATAAATCCCTTGAATTAGTTTTAGATCTTTCAAAAGCCCAGAAGCTCCGACTAGAACAATTAAATGAGTTGAATGAAATTCATTTGATAGATGTCCAAAATACTGCTACAGCTCAGTAGCAGTGAACTGAATGGCATGAAAAATTTATTAAGAAAAAGGTGTTTCAAAGAGCGGATTTGGAATCGCTTTATGATTCTTGGTTAAAATATTTTAAAGGGAAACTTTACTCCAGATAGATGGGACCATATAAAGTTGACATAATGTTTGATAACGAGATTATTAGACTTATAATGATCGATGAGGTACATACTCCTCTGACTATAAATAGACATCGCCTCAAATTGCATCCAGATTCTAAAGACTCCTTTATTAAACATATCTCTGATAATTCTGGTTTTGAAGTTGTTAATGTAGATAACTCTTCCTCTACACCTCTGATATATATATATATATATATATATATATAATATGTATGTAGTATGTGTATATATGTTGTTACTACACTATCATTGTTTTTCTTGTAGGTACTCCACTAGTGTTGTTAGTCCTCTGGTGTTGTTACTCTACTCATGATGATTCCAACTAAGTACTCTGATGTTGTTACTACATGGCGATTCTAGCTAAATATTCAATCCTTGTTGTTACCCCCCTCTCCCGCTGATGTTGTCACTCCCCCCAATGTCATTACTCTGTTATTTTTACTCTTCCAAGGTAAGTCGCCAAGTACGACCCCGGTCGAATTTTTCGATTTGATCGATAATTCATTTGACATGACTAGACATGACCATGGAAAGTCATCCCATAGTTGGTGGGAGGTATTGTAATAAATGAAAAAGATATCATAATTAAATTACAATAATGACTTGTCATTATCATTATTGAACCTTGTGCAAGCACATACACTCCACGATCCCCACTATACTTCGCACAGTTATCCATAAGCATTGGAATCTGAAATAAGTATGATCACGTTAATCGACAATCCTTTCCAACACTGTAGAATAATTTCCATAGTTACCACAAATTATTACCATAATCGCTATGGATTTTCCCCATAAAACCTTTCCATATTTCACTATCACCACATCCTTAGCCACCGCAAGCCTATCATCGAAAACTTACCAGTTGACACTCTCCTCAATGACCTTGTTGTTACTCTGAGTGTTGTTATACGAGAACTACAAAATGGGTGGGAAAGATGTTAGGCACGAACCATAAAATATAAGGCAGGTTCAATGCCATCCAGATGTATGGCAGATCTTTCTAGATGCAAGATGGCATACTTATTTTTAGAGGTTGCAAGGATTCAATGAAGATGTCACAATTGAATTCACATTGACTTTGGATGGAAATTCATTCAAATTTCATGGGGTGGATATTTCCGCCACTGAAGAAGTTATTTCGACTCTTAGTGGAATGCCGCAGGGAGGGCATAAATGGTTTTCTCCTAAATCACCTTTGCAAGTGTTAGGTCCCTATAATACTAGTTATTCCGCCATTACTATTGTCATTGTATCACTTATTGTTATTGTTGTGCCCCTATTGTCCCCATATTGTTATTATTGTGCCCCACAGAATCACACTATTGTTATTTTTGTGCCTTTATATTATTATTGTTAGGTCAGCTTGGTTATATTATGTCCCCTTAGACTCCTATATATAGAAAGGATGTTTTGTCATTTGAATCATCCAAGAATTGTTCATTTGTGTAATGTAAAAGAGGTTTCCACCTTGCAGAGGCTGAAATCTATGGCGTTGATCTATCTTTTTATCTTTTTGTGAGCTAGTTTCCTAACATTTGGTATCAAAGTTTTGGATTCTAGTGTTTTGCTGCTCCAAATAGGTCATCGTGGAGTATTAGCTATAACATTTTTTTGCAACGTTTTAGAATAAAAAAAAACACCCATTTTAGAGGAAAGCATGCTAAACCTTGGGTCTAAATTTTAGAGATTGTATCGTTATATTTGTGGAGATAATGATCTGAGGAAGTTAGGGTTTTTGCAAGCTCTAGAATTTAAGATAAAATAGGACATTGTGGGATTTTCACTATAACACTTTCGCTAAAACGTTTTAGAAGCTAAAACAAAAATCAATTTGAGAAGAAACCAGTTGGACCTTGGCTTCGAATTGCAGATCCTATCTCGCCATATTTTCGGAGATATAGTCTAAGGAAGTTAGGTTTCTACAGACCCCCGAATTACATTACAAACAGGTCACCGCAGGAAAATCGTCATAACAGCTTCTCTGAGCATCAGATTGAAATTTCATAAGAAGTTAAAGAAAGAAGATGGACTATAGTTTCTTGTACATATTGTTTAGATCCAGAGGACAAAATAGTGACACGTGGCACTTCATACAATTTCACTCTTTTGAAATGGTATATAATCATTTCATCTTGGGAGATTGTACATAAATCTTTCTTACAGAATCCAATTTAGATCAGACTAGTGGCATTGGAAATAGAACACAAAGGGCTACGGTAGGTTGCAATTTCAGAACTAGAAGAGTTGAATTTACATAAATACATCAGATTGAATATTAGGCTCCTACAAAGTAAAAAAAAATGCGTGTGTTTTTTTTTCAATTTTTTCATAAGCTTGGTTTGAGAAATTAGTTTGAAGGAATTCAAAGGGAATAGTGAAGAATTATTATTGGTAATTGATGCCCTGAAGAAAGAAAATGGAAACACCTAGTAAGAAACCTGAAAGCTTTAGCATGACTCATGAATAAAAGGAAGAATGCAACATTATATATCAAAATTACAAGACCAAGTACACCAATGTCACTCACACAAAAAGTAATAGAAGCTAAGATAGATAATTTAAAGAAAGTCATAGAAGCTAAGATGGATAGTTTAAAGAAAGGCGTGAAAGTTAAATGGATGGTTTAAAGAAAGACGCAGAAGCTAAGATGAATGGCATGGAAGCTAAGATGGATGGTTCAAAGAAAGACGTAGAAGCTAAGTTGAATGGCATGGAAGCTAAGAAGGACAGCATGGAAGCTAATATGGATGGAATAGAAACTAAGATGGAAAATTTGAAGATAGATTTGAAGACAGATTTGAAGGCAGGCATGGAATATTTGAAGACAAATTTGACAAAGTTTCTACAAGAAATGTTTACTAATGGCAAAAGTGTAGTAAAGGAGACTCATGATGAGAACAAAATAAATTTTAATCATGATTTCATAGACTCTAACATTGGATTGAAGAACCACCATGTTCCAAAGATCGATATGAGGAAGTTTGATGGAAAGGATCCCAAAAAATGGATACTACAAATGGAGCAATTTTTCAATCTCCATAATGTGCAAAACACACAAAAGGTACACATTGCAACTTTATATTTGGAACCAAATCAGTTTGTATGGTATTGATGGCTTTTATTTCAGAAACAAATTGTCACTTGGGCTATTCTTATGGATGAAATAATATCACATTATGAGGATACAAAAGGAAACACTTTTTTTAGCCAATTGATAAATATCAAACAAAAGGGTTCGCTGATGGAGCACATTGAGGACTTCCAAAAATTGAATATAAGGGTAAAAGATATTCTAAAGGCGCATATGATTGATATGTTCATAGGGACTTTAAAAGATAACATCCCACATGAGGTTCAATGGTAACTCAATGTACCACTTGGTCGCGAGACCAATGAGTGTATGCTAGATTAGACGTAAGCGGATCGAATCATCCGAGATAGAACTTGATGCACACCAGAGGTGGTAAGTCATCACGTGATTTGATGGGTCCTCTCCAGACTTACCCTCGAACTTGGGTATGTCACTGGGCAACTTATTCGGCATTGACGGCCAATATGGATGATAACTTATTGGATTATTTGTAAGGTGCGTCAAGTCTGGTAAATCGAAAGTTGCGATAAAAGGCAATTGCCGATTAGGATCTCTAAAACTTGGGGTCACTAAACCAGCCCCAGGAGGAGGATATCCAGGATAACTCGGAACGGGGATCGCATTAGGGATATTGTATCCTCCTGGAAAACCAGGATTAACCGGACCGTACTGGGGTTGTTGAGGTTGTTGATAAGTATACCCAGGATACGGTTGATACTGGTAAGTTGGTTTTTGAGCAGCAGGACCATACTGGGGTTGGTACTATCCCTGGTACAGAGGTTGGATAAATTTAGGTTGAGAGGTAACAACCGTACTTCCAATAGGCATCTGGACTGTAGGTCCAGACTGAGGCACATAGGCTTGAGGAAGAGAGACAGGGACAGTAGAAACCGGAACTGCTGATACTCCAGAAGAAGTTGGGGTGGATGAAGAAGATGTTGTAGTAGCTGCAGCAGACATTTGAGGCGGAGTACAAGGAGTACTAGGCCCAGTCTGAGAGACTACAGAAGATGCAGAAGACGAAGTCGTAGACTGGATGGGTTGCTGAGATGGACCAGCGGCCTGTCTAGGTTGGGGAGACGATTGCATGTTCAGTTGCAACATTTGCGGATTCTCTGAAGAATCCCACACCAAATTCGTTCTAGGGTATTGACCTTGAGGATATGGAGGTCCATAAACGGGTTGAGGGTAAGATTGATAATATGGTTGACCTAAAGGCAGTTGATATTGGCCTTGGGGTTGATAACCCTGGGGCACATACTGATACTGGGGTTTCTGCCCTTGAGGTACGTAAGAATATTGACTCTGGGGTTGATATTGATATGAAGGTTGACCTTCGGGTACATAAGAATACTGGGGTTGACCCTGGGGCACATATTAGGCCTGGGGTTGACCTTGAGGGATGTATTGTCCCGTAGGGACATACTGCCCTTGAGGTTGCCCCCCAGGCGCAAATTGAGTACCCTGAGGTTGCCCCCCAGGTAGATATGGAGTACCCTGAGGTTGCCCCCCAGGCACATATGGAGTACCTTGAGGCTGCCCCCCAGGCGGTAACTAACTGCCTTGAGGTTGACCTGACATCATCATAATTTCTTCTGCACTCAACTGACTATAACCACTACTTCCAGCTAATAACTTCTACTCGAAGGGACGAGGAGATGCTCCAGAAAAAGTACCAGAAATTGACTGATACCCAACAGGAACAGACAGACCGCCGTATAAATAGGCTTCCGGAGATGACAGACTAGACATATATACAGGAGTAGAAAAACCTCTAGGTGGAAAAGGAAAATGAGGTGGAGAAAAACTGACTGAGTTGTCCAAAAAATTGTTCAACGAAAGATACCAAGTAGTACTTCGAGGGGGACTGTAAAATATAGACTCATGCTCTCTAAGATCGAGAGCAGGTAGATCTTCTTCTAGATAAGAAGCACCTAGATTTTCTTCTGGAGCAAGTTCTTCAATAGAAATCAAACCAGAAGGAAGATTTTCGGTGATGACTCTTTCTACCTTAGGTGAACCAGGAACACTAGAAGACGAAGTAACAGTTTCGGATATTTGAGGTTCTTCACCTATATCACCGGCAGATGCAACACTACCAGTAAGTTCGGAAACCCCAACAACTTCAGGATCGTAGCCTGTTTCTAGACTTTGGTAATCCGGGTGGACTACCAATGAAGACTCTCCTTCTTCAGGTGGAATTATTCTACTACCACCAGGAGTTACAAGGATTTTTAATCCTTCGTAATAAGGCCGGTCCTCTTCAGGAGGTGCACCCCGTGCTCTACGGGCTCGCCTCAATATATCGGCCAAACTAACAACTTCAGGAGACTCGCTCCGAAGTCTACGGGAGTGTCTCGTTGATTCAGCCACAGCTAAAGAATTTTAACTACTACACACGAAATCAAAGTAAAATCTCAAGAAAAACACCTAAAAGTCGCTAAAGAACCAATCAATTTTGAAACACATGCCTAAAGAATCTAGGGCATCAAACCAAACACAAACAGTAGCTTCCGGACCAAAAACACTAGTTGGTGATGAAATCCAACCTAGTAGGATTCAGTACAGAAAGAGCGGGTGGAACAGTTACCCCGGCAACCTGCTTAATGAATAGACTGGACCAAGTTCCTCCACTTTAACCGTCTCGAGTGAAGGGAACCCCCCAGAAAATCCAAGTGAGTCTAGCCGACGTCTGCTCCAGGTACAGTGGGATCTTCCCACCACCGTCACCTTGGGTAGAATCCTAAGATTATGGCCACTAAGGTTACCAACAGCAACAAATACACCTGAGGGAACAATCTACACTCCGACAGCACGCAAGGGCAGAGTAACAAGCTCAATCCCCTTACCGGCTCCTTGACAATGGTCAATCCAAGGTTTACCGATAAGTGACCTGGCTCCTCAATCTGAGGTTTACCGTTTGTAATACGTGCGTGTCTGGCGTCGTTCCCAACGAGGGAGGATTGATCCCCTCACTGGTTCGGACACGAGCCCGTGCTTCTCCTTTAAGAGGAGCTTTCCCAGAATACAAATGTAACAGCTGGATTTATTCTATCACAAGATAAGCTACTTGTTTGGTTTAATAGTCTTGGAGAGTTAATTACTCACCTACTCCAAGACACTACCCTGATCTATGTTGGTGCTTCAGAGCCTTAGAAAATAAAAATTTCTAAGTTAATTTTACTTTAAGCGTTGATTTTAATGGCTGTTCTTTAAGACAAAGGTGATGGAGATGAAACTTGATGGTGTATAGACTCGACTCCAATTCTCTAAAAGATGCAACTAAGATGATTTACACTATTTTTCTTTTCAATGAATTTTCTAATTAAGAGAGTTGAGAGAATGCAATCTTTTGATAAAAACAACTTTCTTAATAGACAATCAAAGAAATGATTTCTTTATCTTTCAAAGCACACAAAACATGACCACTCTTTACTTCACTAAAAAATTCCTTTCTCTTTCAAAGACGTCAAATGGTACTCTAAAGCAAACTTTGTTTGCAAAGGAGATCTTTTTGTATATTCCTATCTAATAAAGCATGTAAAACTAATCTAATCCAAAGCAATTTCAAGATCTATAAAAATCTATGAAAAACTCACTCAAAAAGCAAATCAAAGGAAATTTACCTAAAAGTAAATCTAAGAAGCAAAAAGCCTACTAAGATGATTCCGGAATGTTTTACTTGGCAACAATCAAACCAAGGACTAGTTCATGCAGAATCATAAACTAATCAAAACAAAAAATTAAACTCTTTTTGTTCTTTTCTTAAAATGAAATTCACAACTTAAATCAACAAGCTATTTTGAAATTTTGCAAAGAGACAACACAAAGGTAGGTTGCTCACACAGGTAGACTTTACGACTAGTCCGACTCCTAAGAAGACTGACAAAACTAGAGATATCTAAGGTTCCACAACTTCTAAAGTCAAAGTCACTACAGGACCAATATAAAAATCAAAACCCTAATGCTAAAACTTCAACGAATTTCACTAAAACTTTCGACACTAATGGAATAAGTGCAGGTGAAGATTTTTGACAGTCAACCAGTGGATCTGGGCAGTAAAGACTAGGAAAAACAAAATCTAAAGGGGATAAATAGATAAAAATGGAATTTTCTTAATTTTAACAGGGTACGCAGGCAACCTGTTTAACTAGGTGCACCTACGCTCTGTGTACAAAGATACAGTGAGTAGAAGTACGCACTGTGTCTAACGCAGAGGATGCGTACTGCTGTAAAATGAAGAAAAACTAAAATCAAACTAGACTCTAAACTAATCCACCCAAAAACACAGTCAAGCAATCAAAAAACAAAAGAAACAAGACTCTTTTCAGATCAAAGTAATACTCAAAAGAAAAATCAAGACATCAATGGATTCCCCAGTGGAGTCGCCAATTTGTCATGCGGAAAGAGTTATTTTTGCTGACAAAACTAACCTCCCTAGGAGTCTAAGACTCTCTAGTGACAAACAAACCAAACAAGAACAATCCTTCTCTAAACACACATTATTCTATGAGAGATCAAGTGTTTTCCGATCTTACCTTAGGTCCAACGCTTGTTGTAGCAGCCAGCCTTGCTGATCCAGATGAGCTCCTCCTTCACTTTAAGACCTGCATACACTAACAAAGCAAACGATTACATAACACCTGAATAATTCATAAAACAAAGCATATTCATCACATAGACCAAGGAGTACATGAAATAATTCATTAACAACAAATCATTGAGAAGAATGGACTTATTTGTATTAAGGAAACAAAAAAGGAACCATTACAACCTGAGCCTTGGTGTTGTGCAAGCTCCTCCCAGGGTCCAACAAGAGATTTCCTCTACTTTGACAAGCTCACCCACTCCCAATATGGCAACAAGAAAGGATGGTAATCTCTCCTCACAAGTTACCAATGGAAGTCCTAATTCCAGCAGCATTTACCCTTTGGAATGTTCAGCTTTCAACCTCCCCTCCTTTGGCCCAATGCCTGTATTTATAGTGTTCTAGAGGAAGTTATTCAGTTCCAACATCAATGGGATACTCCCTCTTTTGGATGGGGTAGCTCCTCTCTTGATGGGATAAGTTCCTCTATCATAGGGATGCATGAACCATCTGGAGGCGCTCAATACACGTCAAACACTCTTCTAGAAAGCTCTAGAAGTGACCACAAGTAACTTTTTTAAGATGAAACTCGCGCCTTTTGACATTTACAGGAGTACGCACCCATCCCTTGACTTACAGAGCATACAAGTACACAGGTACAATGAGCTTGGGATGCGTACACGCAGGCAAGGTAGAGAGAACCTACGTACCCAGAGATAAACATGATTTTTAATGAGTTTCTCTCTTTTTTTAAGTTTGACATGGAGAGCAGAGGTATAAGGCTTGACAAGGAGGATAATATGACTATTGATGGAATCATATTAACTGCAGATAGTCATGGTGACAAATTTCAGTGTAACACCATGTTTTACTGAAAACAAGAATATCATCTAAATAAACTATTACAAAATCATTAATGAATGGTCTAAATACATCATTCATGACTCCCATGAATGTAGCTGGAGCGTTAGTGAAGCCAAAAGGCATAACCATCCGTTCAAAGAGTCCTTGCTTCATTTTGAAAGCAGTCTTCCATACATCCTGTTCTGCAACTCTAATCTGATGGTATTTGCTTCGTAAGTCCAATTTAGAGAAGTAAACTGCGTCTTTTAACTGATCTAACAAATCATCAATACAAGGAAGAGTATAACAATTCTTTATTGTGATTTTATTTAATGCTCTAAAATCAATGCACATTCTCCACGAACCGTCTTTCTTTCACACTAACACAATAGGTGATCCACATGGTGATGTTCTTGGTCGAATAAACCCTTGATCGAGAAACTCCTGTACCTGCTTCTTTATCTTTGCATTCTCTAGAGATGATAATCTGTACATTCCAATGTTAGGTAGTGGAGCATCTTGCTACAAATAAATCTCATATTCTATCTCTCACTTGGGTGGAAGCCCTTTAGGCTCTTGAAACATAATATCATAATCGGAAACAACTTTAATTAGATATGCTTTTTATTTAGGATTACAGCCTTGGAATGCATTGGATTTATCAATATCCTTTGCTTTTACAATCATAAGTAAAAATTGTTTACTTGAATTTACAATTCTTTTCATCTGTCCTGAATTTATGAGAGAGAAACTATCATTGAGCTTATGAGCCCTCACAATATATTCAGTTCCATCCTTAGTGAGTTGATACTTATTTTCAGTTCGATAGAAGATATCATTTCTATCATACAAGTATGGACTTCCTAATACAATTCCACATATTTCCAATGGGACTATATCTAACTCAACCTCATCTACAAACTTTGACCAAATAGAAAAACAAAGTTTACATTGTTTCACAACTTGTATCTTAGATTTATCACACACCCAACCTAATGGATATGGCTTTTTATGCGGTTTTGTTTCTAGACCCAACTTCTTTACAATTGCTTCAAAAATCAAATTAACTTGTGACCCACTATCAAATAAAGTATCAATTTTAGTATCCTTGGAAATTACTCTAATATGAAATAGTTCATTTCTTTTCCTCTCATCATTATCATTATCAAAAAAATGTGAAGAAGTACTTGTAGATGCTTTAGAATCTGTACCTTTTATACCTATAGTTGTAACCATTGTCTCGTCACTTGAATCTGATCCCAAGTCCTTTTGAATAGCAGAAACATTATTTCTCTCTTTACTCCCAAACTTCTTAGGCTTCAATTCCGGATGTAGTGACCAGCAATGTGCCTCATCATGTCCTTCCTTCTTACAATGATTGCATGAAGGTTTATCCTTCTTCACAGTGTTTGTTTTCTTCTCCTTCCATTTAAGTTTCTTTTTTCCTTTATTCTTTCTTTCCATAGGTTTGGATGATTTCCCAACATCTTGGGTTACATTTTTGCCTCTAGCTTCTAGATGAGTTTCTTGAACCGATACATCATCTAAGCTAGTTGGATTAAAAATAAGTATAGTATGCCTCAAATAACCATGAAGACCACCTATGTATTTCAACAATGTCTCTGGTGAGTCCAATGACATGCCTAATGTTAAAGCTCTCTTACGGAATTCCTGAGTCTAACTTTGAACACTTTGAGCTTTTAATTGACGTAGTGTTTGCCAACTCATCATTCTTGTTGCATATAAGACAAAGGATAAAATTTCTTTTTAATAGCATAAACAAATTCATTCCAAGTTGAAATGATTTTACCATGCTTTTGGAGATCTGCTTGTGTCTTGCCTTCCCACCATACAAGTGTGGTTCCTCTAAGTCAAAGGCTAGCAAGCTGGATCTTCTTCCTTTCTGAAACAACTTTCTACACCCTACAATATACTTCAATTGTCTTATCCAATTATCAAGCTTTTCATTGTTAAGTTCTCCATCATAAATTGGCAAATCAAATTTTACATCTAATTTGATCAAAGAGGATTTCATCTTCTTCTTCTTAAAAGGACCAAATTTATGAGAAGAAGACAATGATGACGATGATGGTGATGATGGAGGAGATGGTGGATGAAGCATTCTTCCCTTTCCCTTATCTTCTTGATCTTTAGGTGATGAAGTGCCTTCATCTTTGTTCTTCTCAAACTCGCAATAAATCTCTTCCACCATTGCATGTATTGTCATGAAACTATCCAATAATTGAGATTCTGACCCAAGTGGAGTTTCATCTTCCATCCTTCTTTGTGAAAAGACCCTTCCAATCTCTAGATTCGCCTCAACAAGTTCACCTTCGCCTCATCTGAGCCTCAAACTAGTTAGCATTCAAATCTTCACACAAACTTGTCAAACCTTAAAAACCTTCTACTCTGATACCATTTGATCATTAATTAAAAAGGTATTATAGACTATGTGTGAATTCGCCTATGTTACTTAGTGCAATGGATCAAAAATATTGTGAATAACATAAACACATAAACAACTTGAAAACACGTTTAAACACATCAACATAGCCAAATTTAAAAAAGGACTTTACCAGATTTTCTGGCTACGTCTCCTAGTCCTTTCGCTTCCAGTGTTGACCTTTTTATTTTGTCTTCAAATTGTTGTTATAGGTATGAGCTCAAAAATGAAGTCTCAAATAAGAAAATAAACACCACCACTGTGTTCATATCACGATTTCGAGTCAAACGAGTGTAAACACGATCATATTTTTCCATTGAGACCTCCAGACCCCCTAAAATAGTCCAAAACTACCTCTGTCCCTATAAAACCACCCTCTGTCTAGAAAAAAATGCCTCAACCTACATAAAACCACCTCAAACTGCGCACTGGTGGTAGGGCGGGTTCGGCACCTGCAATGTTTTATTAAAAAATTGGTGGCTTGGTTAACCAAGTCCCAACCTTCGACATGTTCATTCTGTCTTGGTGATATGGTATTAATATACCATATATAGTTGCAATTTGTGTTGAATGTGGGATAATGCGATAACATAAAATCAAAGGATCGGCGGTCGTGGGGTTGAACTTGACCGTCCGGCCTTTTTTCAGCGGAGATCCCAACACCAAAATAAATACAAATTTATCAATATCCTCCAAATCTCCACCATCGATCTGTCCCCTCTGATCCAATGACTATCACGTCGTCTGCTCGCAAAATACCAAACAATCTCTACTGTCAATGTGACCCATCCAATCGAATGGCTATCACACAATCTCGCGTGAAATTTTGCATGACTAATATCAGACCAAGAGCACACGAGAAAAGTGGTGTTCTCGTGCTACGTGTTGCACGCTAAGGTTAATCGCGTGAATTTTAGAAATACCATTTCTAGCCTTTAGGGCATGTGAGATACCATTTTACCACTTGCCAAATACTACCCACATGCTTAATATGATCTCTTGATTTCTTAACTTTATTTTGCGCAACTTAATCCTAACCTTCTATCTCCCTCACTCTTGTTTGTTGATCTGACTGATCCAACGACTGTGCTTCATTGCTCTAATACCACTTTCATCTGCATTTGAATACTTTGATCCAAAGGCAAAACTAAATCCATTTTGGATCAACAGGGTTCATCACGACAGGCCTAGAGAATTTCATAAATCTCGTCTTCTTTGATGCATTTGCATATCTGAAAGTGAGACCCTGTATGAAAGAGGGAGCCATCTATCCAAGAAACTGTGCACTGCGCTAAACAATAATTTTCTTATCCTGGGGTGGTGAATGTGCTGGTAGTTTTCCTGTTGTCAAGTAACTAGCCAATGCATCATAGCAAGGTGTCTGAAATGTTATGGCAAACAGGTGTTCTTCTGGAAATAAATCTTCCACCAGTAAAGGGTCAGTTGTTTTAGGTACTCTAGAGTGAAAATATGCAACGAGGTTTTCCTTTCTTGGGTAATCTTTTATAGTAATGTCAAACTCCTGCAATAACAAAAACTATTGAGTTATTCGGTCATTGATAATAAGTTTATTAGCTAGATATATAATGGCAAAATGATTAGTATACAGGAAGACTAGATATCCTGTTATATAGTGGAAAATTTTATTAATATAATACACAATAACTAAAAAATATTTTTCCATCACTGTATAATCTAGCTTTTTCGGTGTGAGATTCTTGCTAATATAGTAAATGGAATAAGGTTTTTTGTCCTTTTCCTATCGAAGGACAACTCCTATCTTTGTGTCTGATGAAATGTGGAAAGGTAAATTCCAGTTTGGCCCTTTTAACACAGACGCATTTGAGACCAACATTTTAAGTTCTGCAAAAGCAACATCACATTTATCAATCCATACAAATTCAAAATTTCCTGTCAAAACATACAGTGGTATTGCTACATTCGAAAAATATGCTATAAATTTGTGATAATAACCCACATAGCCAAGGATACTACGTACCTCAATTGGTGTACAAGGAGTAAGAAGCATAAGAATTACCTCAATATTTGTTGGATCCACTTGAATACCTATAGCATAAAGGTAATGTCCCAGAACTACACCTTCAATCATCATCATATGCCATTTTTCATGGTTAAGACATAATCTGGTAGTGATGCATCGTTCAAGAATTTTTTCTAAATTTTGTAAGGCCTGGTCAAACTCCTTATCATATGGAGTAACATCATCCATGTATAGCTCAAGTCCTTCACTAATTAAATCCAAAAATATACTCTAAATGTCCCTTTGGAAAGTGGTTGGTACATTGCACAACCTAAATGGTAAAACTCCAAATGAAAACATTCCCCAAGGGTAGGTAAATGTGGTCTTATCCTGGTCTTCGGGAGCAATCTTAATTTGATTATAACCATTAAAACCATCTAGAAAGGAGAATAATTTTTTTCCAACAAGAGTGTCAAGTACCTAATCCACAAATGGAAGGGGGAAATGGTCTTTTTGCATAGCCTTGTTGAGTTCTTTATAGTCCACACAAATTCTCCATTTACCAATTTTCTTAGGGACAACAATTAATGGTGAAACCCACTAGCTGGCTAAAATAAGATATATAAAATTAACATCCAGAATCTTTTGCAACTCTTGTTCTACTACATCCCTAAGGTGTGGATTTAATCTTCTCTAAGGCTACTGAATAGCACGAGCATATTTTTCTATATAAATGTTATGGGTACATATTTGTGGATCAATGCCCTTCATTTCAGCACATTCCCAAGCAAAATACTACTTATATCTTTGGAGAATCTGAATTAACTCTATACTTGTTGATCATCTAGATTGGAATTAATATTCAAGGTTTTACCAGGTTCGATTTTGATGGGAATGATATTATGGAAAATAGTCGTAGGTATATGGTCATTATTAAAAAACTCTAGTGGATCTTCCTAGGCTTCATTATCAAGCATGGCTTTTATCATTTGACCTGTTGGATTCCCAACAGTAGAAGGATTGTTAATGAATCCATTAATTATATTTTTCTCAATTTGGCTTTTAAATGCAAGGGCTTCATCCAAGGTAAGAGGAGAATGCAAGTTTTCCTCTTGATATTTGAGCGGAAATAATTGGTAATTTTCGATAAGTAGGCTGGGTTTATTATGTGTGTATAAGACAAGATTTTTTACGACAATTCTTTTTGTAATTGTCATATTCCTGTCTAACATCCTATGTATACATCTGCAATTTCCATCCATGGTCTCCCTAATATCAGAGGATGCCCATCCAGTCTATTTTTAGGATCGATAACTAGAAAGTCCACTGGGTACTCCCAAGAATCTATAGAAATGATAACATCTTCCAGAGTGCCCTCTATTTTGACTAACAATCTATCAGCTAGCTCCAACATAGTGGAAGTCAGTTTTAAGGTTGTGATCCCAAGGACACCACACGTTTCTACAGTAAATATGTTTATAGCAACTCCTAAGTCCACTAAGGTATTTGGAAAATTGCAACCCTGAATTTAAACACTTACTACTAGATTCCCAGGTCATCATATTTGATAGGTGTTTGTTTCCCTAAGATAAGATTAGAAATTTTCCCTGATACATGACCTGTAGGAGGGTCTTTGGATTTCCTCTAAGGCTCTTTGACACAAAATTATTTAATCATTTTAGCATAAATTTGAACATCTCATATAGCCTGGAGGAGTGGGATTTTTATGCATAAATGTTTTAATTCGCCTACAAGATCAAAGTTAGAATAGACTGGTGGTTTAACCATTGTGATTCTTTCAGGGAATATAGGATTAAAAACTATATCTTTAATGGGGTCTTGCTGTTTAGTCGACACATCAGGTGCCTTTGTCTCAGGAATAACTACAGTCGAAGATATGTTCTGCTAAAGGCTTCTCTTTGATGGAATTTTCATTATCTTCCTGTTTTCGGTTGACTTTATTATCTTCTGCGAAGATAAATCATCCAGATCTCAGTTGCAACTCATTACATTCAAGAGGGTTAGATTCAAGATCCCAACTTTAAACGATATCCAAATATTGGATAGGCCTATTGTTTGGATTGGGATTCAGCTGACCAGGTAATTAAGGACGCAATGGAGGTTGAGGATTTGGGGGAAATTGAAATGGAGCTTTTAATGGTGCCTATTACTGTAGTAGTGTTCAACATATGGGCTGATTGGTCTCGTAGGATGCTTCCATTTTTTAGGCCACATTGGTCCTTGTGTAAATGAAGTTTCCCATGGCGAAGGATATGGATTGTTTCCTAGATTTTTCCATGAAGGTATAGAATAATGTTGATTTGGCCACACAGATCCAGTGAATGGATGATTTATCGAGGGAGGTGCAGATTATGGTTGAGACTTCCAAGTGGTATTAAAAGATTTTTGGCCTTGCCATGTTGATCCAGGAATTTGTTATTGAGCATATTGTCCAGAATAAAACAGAAAAGGGTCTTGCATCATACCTGAAGGGCGAGCCTTCCATTGAAGTTGTTGTGTCATAAGATATGTTGGCTCTAGATATTCCTCGACCTCTTTGAAAACAAATTTTAATCCAGGGAGTGAGGGACATCGCTCTATCGAATTATCGTTAGTGAAAATACTGCATGTTTCAATCATATGTAGTGGACACTCTCTGGGCTATGCTTCTTCCAAAAACAAGGACACAAAATAGCCAGAGCTTTCTCTGCCTTGACTTGTTTTTGCTTGACCTATAGGAAATCTAATTGTGTATTTAATTTGCTCAAATATAATTTTTAAATTCTTCTAAAATATTACCAATCTATGCTCGAGTTACACCTTTGCCTGCAGCCCTGCTAGTCCTACTGAGAGGATCTTGAATTCCATATTTGGTTCGTGCACTTCCTCACAAGCACCTAATACATAGTTTAATAATATTATCATAATATTCGTTGGAAATATCAACTTTCCCATTTAAATTAAGTGTCTCTATCCATTCATCTTTCATGCCCTTAATTAAAGCAGTTTTTAGCACTTCTTTGGGTAAAGTGGTGTAAGGTGATCTTTGCAAGTTATATTGAAATCTTTCGACGTATTCTTCTAGAGTCTCATCATCTTTTGCAATCATTTTAAAATTTTCTTCTCTTAAGTCCCTAGATCAAAAATAATCTTGACATTTGGTAAGGAAAGAATTTTTCATTTCATCCCATGAATTTATAGTACCACCTCATAGTCCCATAAACCAACATAGAGTTGTTCCCTTGAAGGTAGAAGGAAACAATTTCAGTTTTTGTGAGTCAACAGTATAATTGTAACCTCAACATAGGACATCAAACTAAAACAAGAATGCATTAGGGTATTTGGAGGTCATTCCATGAAAATTTGGGATATTTTGTAATGGAAAGGCTTTCATTGGTGCATTGGCTAGAGGTTAAACTATAGGGTATTCTATGGTTGAGGTTTGTGTTTGTGGTATTGTGTTCACCATTTTGTCAAAAATATACGAGTAGCCTTCATGATTTCATGATCAGGAGGCACTATCTGAGCAAGAGGACTTTGGTTAATGTTTGGCCCTTGAATGGGTCTCAAAACACTATTCAAGTTATGGATTTCAGGTGCTTTCCTTGCAATAAGGGTTACAATAGGTCCCGGTTCAGAAAATTGTAGGCCTACTTCACTGGTTTCACCTTCCCCCTCTTTTAAATTACAAGTATACCCCTCAAAATTACTAGAAGGACTAAGTTGTCTAATGGTTATATCTTGAAAACTTCATTCATATCTTTCAATCTTATCATGAATCTTAGCATGAGCTATAGTAAATGATCTTGCCACTCAAGGGGAAAAGTAGAGCCTTTCCTAGATATTGTTATGAGACCTACTGATGCTTGAGATTCATATTTCTGAATTATTTCATCTATGAAGGTCGATCTTCCAAGTCCATAATGACCTTGAGTTTTGGTTGTTTTTGAAATGGGTTTTGAATCTATAACTTCCTGATTTACAATCTTATGTTTTTTCCTAGTCATGCACACTAAACAATTCTAAAGAGTATCGACTGAGGGCAGGTGTTGGCACAAGCTTTTTACTTGGTGCGTGCATAGGTTCTTACCTTCCATCTTTAATACCCAATCCCATAGGGATACATCTACACACTTCTTTGATAACCTCCCCGACAACAGCACCAAAATGTTGGGCACTAAGTTGTTTCTAAAGAATCAACTTAAACCTCTACACGTTAAATTGTCAACCTAGGATTTCGTGTTTTTATTGCAAGGTTGTCCGAATAGTTGGTGCAAGGGTAGTGTTGAGGTTACCTTATTTTGAGTGAAACTAATAAGAAGCAGAGACTAAGAAATGAAAGGAACAACGAAATATTGACTGAAAGAATACTCACTTTCTACTTCTAAACCACAATCAATTCGATAACAAAAATAAATTGTTAAGTTCCTATTCGAGTATCAAATAGAAATCCAAGTTGTTTCCTAGAGAGAGTAAATTGTGATAAAGGAACTGAAATGCATTTATTGTAAAAATGTTAAATCTTCAAAGCTAACAATTCACACTTGTTGCGGAAACCAATAACAAAAGATAATTCTATAAAGGAAATCTCATTTAATGTTATTCGCCGCAATTGCTTGTAAGCAGTAATAGTAAATCTGGCAAACATTTGACTTAAGAAACAAGTAATCATTCAAAAGATGAAAGTAATATGCAATAATAATACAGAGGAATACAATATTCATCCCAGGACTAGGCCCACCGTCACTAGAATTTAAATATCTTGTAGTTAACTCAATGCACTAAATTAAAACTGAATCATTGAAATCTCCATTAACATGCAATAACAAATTACAAGAGAAGTATGTAAAAACTCTGGACAATCTGTCTCTCCAGTCTCGTCTTACAATTAACAGGGATAGTTAACTACTTTACTGGATTTTAATCCTACTTTTTATATTACAAAATAATTCTGAATTCAAAATGGTAAAGATATACTGAGAAATGGGAGATTCTTAGGATGTTTTAATTGAAGTTGTGAAATCTACAACATCTTCCTTAGAATAGTAGGTCATGATCCTCTTTTCAACTGTCTCGTGTGTATAATATGTTGATCCACATTTAGTATGTCACAAATAGACCGAATGATTTCTTCATAGCTGGGCCTTCCTTAGATATTCAAGGAACAACAATCAGCATCGGATATTTCCTATCCAAATATCGACCCAAATTGTGAGTTAATGACATGTTCAAGATTCAAATCGATTCACTAATGAGGTAAAATAAAAAAATAGTTATCTCTCCATTCTAGAACTCTATAGCATTCAAATTATTACAATTTGTGCTCGAAATATTTGAAAAACTAATTATAAACTAAGGAAATAAGGTGAATAATTATACCAATTCCAAGGCCCAACAATATGCGATAACCTTCCTTTACAATATTATATTGTTGCTCTATTTCAAAGCAGATGAACATGTTAATTCCCCTTTTTATTTGCATAAATGTATTGGTTGCATGACAAAAAAAGTGCAATAGAAACCTAGAAACATGAATCATAATCTGTATCATCATGGGTTGATAAAGCTCTCGATTTTGGAGGACCTTAGAAAAAGGAAGGATACATGGGACACTTTCCTTGCTAGAAAACAGTTTAATTCCCAACTCTAATTTAAAAAATAAGAACCTAGAGAACCTAGCAGAGAAATAGCTGAATAAGTTGAACAATATGAGGAAAACCACAAGAAGGTTGACAGGATGATACAATATCATGGTGTCACTAGAAGGGTGACTAGGAGTATGGAAAGAAGATTGTCACTTGAACATAGTGAGAAGACTTATTTTAACCCTCTAGAGTGCCTAAAAGTGACCTCATCCTCTCTTCACCCTCATCTTTTCAACAAACTATACCTCTTGAGCCTTCCAAGGAAGTCGCATTTAGCACTATGCCTACCAAATTTAGCCATGATAAACAAAAAGAAGTCATAACCTCTTCATCCAAAAGACCCCAAACTATATATACTAATCCCAAGATTTATGATGTCCATCTATAAGACTTTGTTACACCATCTGCTTCCACCAAGTTCAAAGATTCTATTGATTATTATAAAAAAACCTACATCAACTGCCTCATCTACTATCCCAAGTGGATCTTCACTTACAAAGTTATGAAAAAAAATATATCAAAATGAAGGCCACCATTGAAGAGTTCAAGGTGTTGGACCATTACATTAAGAACAATAACTTTTTCCCCACTAGTAAAAATGCTCAACTACAGGAATAAATTGACAGGTTGGTGGTGAAAAATGAGAAAATATACAAATTAGCAAAGAAATTATGCTAAAGGAACAACTACCTAGTCATCCACAATAGTGCATTGCAAAAGAAATTGAAGGCTAAAATAAAGAGGACTGGGGCCAATGTGAACATCTCCATTGGCACCCACTAAATCTACAAATGAATTTTTTTATTAGTTTTGTGTTTTTGTCACGTATACCCCAACATGATTGGTACTCTACATGATTGGCAATTTGTATTTTGTTGCATGAAGGCACACAAGAACTTTGGCATGGGAAAGATGTTAGGGCTTGAAATTGAAATGATTTTATCGCCAATCTTCCCTCTTTTGGCCTCCTCTAATTATCATTTTGACCATGTAATATCATCCTTTCATGCCTCTTTCTATAAATGTCACTAAATGAAACTAAGAAAGTAATGTGTCTACATTATATGTTTATTCCAATGTTTTATAGGGTTTATTAGAATTAATTAGGGATTTATGCTACTAATGAGGATTTTTTAGTAGATCTACTAACCTACATTGGATCTTGTAACCTCCCTCTAAGTTTGAGAGGGTTCCAACATTCCTAGGCAGGAATGGCAACATGGGTTTTCTTATACACATCACTATTATGTTTTTGTGTTCATTGTATTAGGTTAAGGGCCATTATGCAAGGTGCTAGTTATTAGCCAAACTTGCATTAACCAAATATCCTAGTTTGGAATGAAGTTTAACTATTTGGCTTGCATTGATCGATTTTCTAAAACCTACATGCGATACTAGTTTTCAGTTGGACATGTGGGTTTATTATCTACAAATTAACCATCAGTTCCACTCGTATCTCTCTTTCTGATATTTTGTTGAGATCAATTTATAATTGTTAAGCGAGACTAGGGATCCTTTGGATTTCTTGTTTGCTCCCTTTTCTCATGCACTCATATAAAAATTAACCCTTCGTGCATTGCAAGGGATGTGAGGCAAAGGCTAGGAAGTAGTTCAATTAAATTTATTTTGTTTCATCATAAGCTCAACCCACCCTTGAGGTTCACTTATGTTGATTGACATGTAAATTGTTTGGGATTGAATTAATACAATGTAATGTTTTGGTGTTGCACATCTGATGTCTCCACATATTTTGTGCCTAGTTTAGACAACTAAAGAAGGTGATGTGGAAAGTTGGGAGGGCCCACCAATCCAACCACTTCCACTTGCATATTTACTGAACATAATCTCTCAAATGTGTGTGGTACCACTTTCTTTTACATACTTTGTCTCGGTTTGGTTTGTGAAGTATATTTTTTGTTGTGTATCACTCTCACATTTGTTATTGTCTATGATTTATGCTTGCTGTCTATATTATTCATTGCATTTTCTATGTTATATATATTGTTGTTCTAATGTTTGTTGTGATGCAAATACGCGATGTTTCTTGTATTCATATCATTTTGTATGAGTGTCAATACTGATGTTGTGTATGTTGCAGATGTACTAGAATACACCCATTCACTTGCCAAAAATAGAGTACTAATCTATTGACCAATTTGTGTACGAACCCAAAAAATTGGACCTTATCATAGCATTTATCTTCCATGAAAACACATATAAGTTTCATTTCCTTGTGGAGTTTGGTGTCACTACCATAGAATTCATTGATTTTTGCATCTTTAGTTTCAAATTGCAGAGTGTGGGAGAGCACATTGACGAAAATTCAAAGCTTTGCATCCCTATTAGATATACAATGATATCTTGGTCTAATCAACGTGGCATACAAGGTATTGTCAATTAGGGACATTGTAGGAAACCCTAGTGGCATCAATAAACTTAGAATTATTTCTCTTTCCCCACCTTTACTTATGATTTTTCCCCTCATAATGAACCAAATATGAGACTTAGTTTGAGGTTTCTTGAGTGAGATATGAATGCAAAAACTTCCCTATGCAATAATATTGTTTCATGAAATCCCTATAACCATTTTCATTAAGTCTATTGTCCAAAGAAGAAGTTCCCAGTGAGTTTACTTTCAGTTGGTTTGGTTTCCATGTCATTTCCTTTTCATAGTGATAGGATGGAAACCCATCAATAATATGACCTATACACATATACTATAGTATCTCAAAGTTTATAAACCTTCTGGTTGATAATTTAATGTTGAATCCTTTAAGAAATTAAATCGACCGACGAGAAAAGTACAATGAGGTGATTGATGAGCCCCATAAATGGGTAATTATATGGGTTCATTTAGCCTCCTAATTCGACTTAATCCACCATTCTCATCAGTTTATTGCATTTTTTTTATTATATTTATGCTAATAGAGTGAATTGGGTTAGTCATTTTTCCATGTAGTCTAATGTGTGCTTTATGCAGATTTTTGGTCAATTTTGAGACAAAATCAAAGGTTTAATGAGCATTTGGCAGCCAAATTTGAGGAGGAACAAGGGAGAGGATTTGTAGGAGGGTGTCCACTTCATTTATGAACCCTTACCTCAAATTCTCCATCAGAAACTCGGAGCACAAAGGTCCACATTCCAAGGGGCAACTGAGCAAGTAAAGAAGGATTGTTGTTTATCTTCAGTTCTAGGAAGCCAAGTTCCTCGATTTTAGGAGGACTATTGGAGGTCCCCATTTGTATAAATAAGAAGGCTTAGGGCCTCAGTCTTTTTAGTTAGATTTTAGCCATTTTTACTTTTTCTCCATATCCGTGCATCCATTTAAAAACACGTTTCATGGGGAGATGCATATGGGTGATAGTAACATGCCTAAGCAATTTCAGCCAATTCCAGTGCACGGTTTCCAAGAAATCAACCTCCATCACCTTCAGCAATTTTTATTTTTTCTTGAAATCCGTGCATCCATTGACCACAATTTTTCTATGGGAGGTGCATAATGATGATGGAAACATGCTCATAATATTTTAGGTCAATCCAGTCTACCGTTTGGGAGCTATGGAAAAAAAAAGTCATTGTCGTGCAAAAGTCCAACCATAGCAAAAAAAATGCAACCATGAAGATTGAAGGAGACATTTGAAGCTTAGGTCCAGCCAAAGCATACATGCACAAAAAAATCAGTAGCACATTAGAAATAAAAAAGCATGCAACAAAGGAAACATAATCATGCAACAGCAAAAGGATCCAAAATGCCTCACCGCACATATATTCGACTCACACGTAAGTATCTGAACCCGTTCCTCTATTTGCATCTGTATGATTCAAAACTTCATAATTGAATGAAATGGTTGGGATTAAGCTCAGCTAGTTCGATTGGGCTCATCCGAGGATCACATTGCACGTGTGTCTAAGTCAACTCATGGAAAAATCTAACAGTCAGGTAGTGGCTACTTTTCTGAGCTCAAGCACCAATGATTGAAAGTGATTACAGGCAGAAAACATTAAGTCTCATGATGACACTATAGTAGGGACCAACGGTCCGAATAATGATAATGTACCCATCCATCCACCTCACCACGTCACTGCAAATTAGGCCATCAACTTAATTACAGTGCAGTCTAAGCCTCCACCACCTTTTGTTTGCATTTGCATCGACAAGTTCTCAACTGCATTACTCATCTACCACCTTCAGAACAGAGAACCAGTCGTTTTCTTCTAGTTTTTCAAAACCCTCCCACCTATCGGGCTCTACAGGAGCACTACTACATTCTATAGGAGCAGGAACATCGTCTATAGTAGGCTTTCTACAGGAAGGCTAGAGAGCAGCTCTACAGCAGAAAAGTCAGAATTTTTGTTAAGCTTGAAATGAGGTAGGCTTAGGAAACCGCTCTGCATATGATATATGTATATAAGGTGGCGGATTAAAAATACAGTATTGGATTGGAAAAAAAAAAAGGCAAGTGAAGCTTAAAAGTCTACCTGTATTTTTCTAAGTTCTACACAGTCTCTCTGTTTCCTTCTCTGCATTCAAAATCTGTCTTTTGTCTTCCTCACATTCTTCTGGAAGAAAATGAATTTGCAAGTATGTCTACTCTCTGAGAAAAAAAATTGTGCTATACATTCTATGTTCTGTCAAAGTCTTCATTATTTTTTCAAAAACTGAGAGGCAAACTCAGGCTAAGAATAGTTTGAAGAGGGAAGAATTGCAAACTGATGTTGTAAAGAAGAAACACACGGAAAATTCCTCCTACAGTTTTAGCAAAAACAAATCTCAATTGTCCCCTTGTTTCTGGTTTTGGAATTGTTTTTTTTTCCTCACCTGAGCACTTTCAGAAACCAATAAACACCATGCCAGGAGATTTTATGAGAAAGGAGCCTTTGAACTCCAACAAATTGCATCAGCACCCTGAGGTGGTGGCCCTCTTCACCAGGGAAAACTGGATATCTTTCTTTGAGAGAATTCATGGACATGATGAGGAGGTGACTGAAGAATTTTTTATGTCCTTAAGACCCCACTCGAAAACATATGCTACAGGAAGTTTCAGGGGTCTAACCCTAGAGCTTAAACCATAATTTATCAGTAGAATCACAGGTCTTCCACGTGGGCTCCCTTGGAGCAAAGAAGAAAAACCACTAGGATAGATTGCTAAAAAGACATCTTTTCAACCTAATGAACATCCTATAGAGGATAAGAATGGGATCAGAAGGACAAGTTTATCTTATCCATGGGGTGACGTTAGCCACCAGATCTTGAAATATATCTCCTGTGAAGGAAGATATAGTATATTCTATGGTTATCACTTCAAATTATTGCATGAATTAAGATATGGAATGATCTACTTGTAGCTAGAAAACTCAGTCTGCCATATTTTCTCCTCCAGTCTTTGATAGAGTGTGGCGCCAAATTGAATGCAGGGTTCCCAGACCAGGTGGCCCACCATGGGCTCATTAAATTGTTGGTAGAGGATACCCTCCACACATACACCATCCCTATAGCCTGGGAAATTTTTAGAAATATGGCAGGGAAAGATGAGGAGGAAATAGAAAAAGAGGAAAAGACCAAAATAGAGAAAGAAGAACTTGAAACAGAGGAGGAAATCAAAACAGAAGATGAGAAGGAAGACCCTGAAATAGAGAAGAAAAAGACCAAAGCAGAGAGGAGGAAACCCAGAACAAAAAAGGAAAAGACTATAACAAAAAAGAAAAAGACTAAACCAGAGAAGAAAAAGACTAAATCAGGAAAGACAAAAACTAAACAAGCAGAGGAGAAAACAAAATTAGAGACAGCTGACACAAAACCAACATAAACAGGAAAAGCAATAGATGAAGAAGAAGAAAAATAGCAGTGGGAAAAGTTGGATGCAAAAGCTGGATTCCATGATAGGGAAGAGGATCTCATATCTAAGCCATGGAATGTTAGGGATTCCATCAGAGCCATCATGGATGAAGAGATAGACTAGTTTCTTAGAGGATGAGCAACCCATTCAGTAGGGGGTGATGATGAGCCCCAGAAATGGGTAATTATATGGGCTCATTTAGCCTCCTAATTCGACTTAATCCACCATTCTCATTAGTTTATTGCATGTTTTTTATTATATTTATGTTAATAGAGTGAATTGGGTTAGTCATTTTTCCATGTAGTCTAATGTGTGCTTTATGCAAATTTTTGGTCAATTTTGAGACAAAATCAAAGGTTTAATGAGAATTTGGCAGCCAAATTTGAGGAGGAACAAGCGAGAGGATTTGTAGGAGGGTGTTCCCTTCATTTATGAACCCTTACCTCAAATTATCCATCAGAGACTCAGAGCACAAAGGTCCACATTCCAAGGGGCAACCAAGCAAGTAAAGAAGGATTGTTGTTTATCTTCAGTTCTAGGAAGCCAAGTTCCTTGATTTTAGGAGGACTGTTGCAGGTGCCCATTTGTATAAATAAGAAGGCTTAGGGCCTCAGTGTTTTTAGTTAGATTTTAGCTATTTGATAGTCTATTTTCGCACTTTTGTGCAACCTTGTACTCAACTCATTTTCAAGCTCTTTTTGAAGACAGTTTTGTGATGTAACAGCTTTTCTTTTGATCAATGAAGATGAATCCAGTTTTGAACCAACTCTAATCTTTTCTAGAGGGCTAAAGCTCTTGGGTTAGGGCCCAACCCTATCTTCCCAACACCTCCTTTTTGTATTTATATGTTTTTTCTTGCATTCATAAAATAATTTATGTTGTTTAGGTTAAATCTTGCTTTGGCAAAATAAGCTGCTTTTGATGATTAAAATAGTTGCTCTTGCTTCAAGTTGCTTAAGTAATTCATTGTAGTTACAGAGAAACATCCAAAAAGGCTACCAGTAGGGCTTGACCTCCTTTCTCCCTCCTTGGGATCATGATTTGAGGTCAAGGCACTACTGTTTCCACCAAAAACACAGTTTTTTCCCTTTATGCAATTGCTAGTGTGATGTTCTAAGTTGGAAAAGTAGATATTAGTTTGGATTCACATGCTTAGATCCTTTCTTGTTCATTTACCATGGCTTTCTCGCATAAATTTCTGTTCATGAAGTTCTGTTCAGCAGGTTTCTGTTTTTAGGTCAGATTTTTAGGTCAAAATAGACAAACTCTGTTTTTCGGTTTTTGCTTTGGTCAATTTTAGGAAATAAGTGTGCAACTCACTTTTAGAACACTCCAACTTATCATTCCTCCATAGCACAACCTATACCAGTTCATCTCTCAATTTTTCCCCACTCATTTGCCTCATATCACCAATCTGCCCTAATATCTGTGTTTTTGTGCAAAGTTGTTTTCTTCCCATTTTGAACAAATCCAACCATCTCTTTTGTTCTTGATCTTCATTGGCAGAGTCCTAAACCCTCCAACACCTTCATCCATCCTTCATTTCCCTTTTCCCACCATTTTCCCACCTTAAAACCTCCAAAAACCACTTTCGGCCTCCTCCCATTGATCCTCCTGTAGAACCTCTTGTAGATCCCCTACAGCCTCCTGTAGAAGTTCGTGCGACTGATTTTTCAAAGTCTAATCACAATGGAAGTCTCCAAAAGGGTACGAGGGACTTCTCAGGACCTCTCCTCTTCAGCAAATGCCAAATCCATCTTTCTTTGCCACCAAACCTCTACACAGTCACAATCAGTGGAACCATAAGCATAATAATTCAACATAAAAATACCCAAAAGTAAAAAAGGATTATTTCTTTCAACCTCTCTTAAAAAGTAGCTTGAATAAATGCAGTTTATATTTTCAAAAGTTAATGGCACCCATTTCAGTAGTTTCTATCTCTTTTCTTGCAAAATTAGGGTTTGCTAGGGTTTGCCAGGGTTTGCATTTCATTTCAGTTTTCCTTCTCTTTCTGCAAGTAGAATCGCCTCCATAGGGTTAGCTTTCTTCCATCATAGTAAAAGCTTTTTCTGAGAACTCATAGAAGTTGGCTTAAGCTCGTAGCAAACTTGCACCAGCTAATCAAGTGACAGCCTGCAGTAAGAGCTAGTACTTGTGCATACAACACCGTCGCTTCCAAGTTTGTTACGAACTACTGGGTTGATAAAAGTAAAGAAGGAAGCCCCAAGAGTTGCAGCATTATTGCTGCAATACTGGACCTCACTAGTGACTACTCATGACTCAACATGTAAATAGGATAATTAACTTTATTCATGAGTTAGTGGTGGATGGAGTAGGAAGATATGAAATGATTGTAAAGGATAGATGGGTTGAAGTCATATTCTAGTAGTAGTATCATGAAAAGTTTAAATTTCACTACTTAAGTAAATGAAAATTTGGACTTCAACATGGATGGCTTGTTAAGATTAGAAGAAGGTAATATAAATAGACATACCATGGTGAATAAATAGGATGAATGATGGACCTCTTGAGAAGGCCTCATTTGTAGAAATGGTATGGTGGATGTGACAATGGAGCTTGAATTCTCCTTGATACTAGTCTTCACTTGGCTTGTATATCATGCATCATTTGCATTGATTTCTATCCATGTTGGAAGCCTTTGGGTTTGTTGGTACATTGCTCAATAATAGTATGCTTTGTAGAAATCTCCAAGGAACTAGTGCTTTGAACATAGTTTGCTCAACATCTCATGATGTCACAATTTTTTTTTATCTTGGACATTTGGATATCAAGTCCTCATTCACAAGTATTCAAAATTTGATCTTTTAAAATCACTCATTCATATTTGATCTTCTGGATCCTTCCATGATCTACAAAATCTTAACACTTTCCTACAATAAAATGTGAGATGATGGAGAAATAAAGGTCTAAAATCTCTCTTCATCCAAGAATTACACAAAAAAATTCAAAAGTAACACATAAGAAACAAATCCAAGGAAAAACAAAGACAAATACATTTTTACTTGTTGAGGAGTGGTGACCACCTAGACAATCCAACATTGTTTTATTGATAAAATCTTTGTTTGATGTCCAATTCAAGTGATATTTTATAGGTATATCTCCTATATATTTTTAAATTTATTTGAACTAATGTGCAAAAGATATTGAAGAATATAATAGATAATGAGCTTTGTGCATGAATTTATGCTTAGACCAGCAATTAGAATTTTCAACACATATTTTTTATTTGTTAATGGATTGATCTGATTCCACTTGGAGATTAAAATAGATGAAATTATATCTCTACAATAGGAAAAAATTATTTTTCATTTAACTCATATATCAAATTGATGAAGAACAATATGCAAGGAAACATTATCATTGACTTATAGTTTAGACATATAATGACTCTTTTTAGCATTGCTTTTTTGTATGAAGTTCAATCAAGATTATTCTAGTGTAATATTAAAGTGCATTCAAGTGGATATATCCCATAGAAACATGTTTTTAAAAAACCTTATTTAATAGCTAAAAATTGTCAACGAAGAGTGAAGCATGGTTTTGATTATGTCGTTTTTAAGATAAGCAATCACTAATTTATGATTTTTTTTTCATATGATTCCCAAATGAAGTGCTTCAAATTATGTTTTAAACTAGACTGAAATACCTATATCCCTTATAAACATGTTTTGATTATATAATGTTTTGATATGTCAAATATACAAATGAACAATCAAGATGCAAATTTTCCATGGTGCTCATTTTATGACAAAAAATTATTAATTTTGGTATAACTTTTTTCAATTCCTTCAAACAGAGGTGATTCAAATTGGGTTGAAAATAATATTCCAAGGGTTATTTCTCCTATAAACAACAAAAAAAAATTCTTTACTTTAGTCCCTCAAATATGCACTGACCCAACTCTATTTTTAAGGGATTTCCAAAGCTAATTTGCTACAAGAATAAAAAGTCATGTGGTTTTTCTTAAATTAAGTCATAAAGTGTATGAAATACTTGGTGGAAATGCTTATGATGATGTAAATAATTCCTTTATCAAAGTTCTTCAATACCCATTTTGTGGATCTTTTGATATGGCTTTTAAAAAATTTGAAGTTGTTTAATGAATTTGTAGCGAAAATTTTACATTATCACTTCATTATACATATTTCTACAAGAAAATATTTTAAGTTATCAATTTGATGGATTACCTTGAAGTATTTGATTTTCCTTTGAGAATATCCTTACCTTTCATTTGCTTGATCCTTTAGATGCATTTCTTCTTTTATAGATCTACTTGTCAATGGGTTACTAAATGGAGTGGTTCTTATTGTGCCAAGTGTGGAAATGATTGAAATAGTTTACCAATAAATCTATCTAAATATTTTCATGCATCCTATTTACCATGATTTATTGTATAATAAGTTCCTTAATGAATTCATATATATATGCTTCATTTTATATTATTCTCTTTAATACTTTCTTGGTAACGACAAAAACAAATGTGAGAAATTTTAGTTGTATTTAAATTCCTTCATTAAATTATCACCCGAAGTTTGTAATCTTGTACATAATAAACATAATATGTGTAGGAATTGGCATAAGAAATTAATTAAAATAACAATATACTACAGAAGTTCACATGTTCCTATGATCTATGATTTACTTTAGTTTCAATTATAGTTTATCTAAGCATGAAAATGCTAACCTCTATAGTTGTGTAAAGTAACTAGAGACATGCCACATATCTTAACTTCTGGAGTTTAACTATAACACTTGAAACATAAATAAACCAGTCTACATAAATAAAGAGTTGAATCAACCATTTTTTGTTATTATCATGTACCTAGGCACAGATCATGCTATGGAACCTTGTTATCGCCAAGTTTCTCTTTGCATATCTTAGAATTTTGATCTTTTCCAGAAATCATCATTCCATTGTTGGTAAGTTAGGATCAAAATTAAATAACACTGCAAAAAATGAACACATGACACTTGCATGAATGAAATACTAACTATGAAATCAAATTGCATTAATTAAAGACCACCAAGTTCTCATGGAGCGAGTTATGTCTCCCTAGAATTCATGGTTGCAAACTAAACCATAACATCATACACTTAAATAAAACTGTATGAAGAGAAATTTAAGAAGTTTCATTTATTCCATCATAATATAGACATATGCTCTCAAGTGGTTACAACCATTTTCTAATAACTAGCAAGTAGTATGTCTAAAAATATTTACACAATTTTCACTAAAATATTTGATAACAACTATTTCATATTTTTTTTCCATCCAAGATACATGAGTGATATCCCAAAACATTCAAATATTAAGGGGGGGAATTCAAGTTTGAGGCTAAGTGGTAAAAGTTTGCATTGCTACAAAATATACATTTTCTGTAGTCATCACCAAACCCACACAACTTTCAAAGATAAGTGAAAACATGTTGCTTTTATAATATTTAATCACAAACTCACTGATAATACTAAACTAAATACATTGGAAAATATAGAACCTAATCCCACATATATCATTAAATGGTCTTAACCCAGGGTTACATGCAAGCTAAAAATCGTTAAAAATCAAGGAAAAGGTTAGTAAAAAATGGCATTTTGGTGACCCAATACCATGTTAGGAGAATATTGAATCAACATTTTCACGGTTAATTAATTTGTAATAGATGAGGGAGAACGCGAGCGAAACAAAGGCATCTGAGAACAATGGATGCAGAATAGAGTTTTCTGAGTTGGTGGGTGACTTTCCTTCACATGATATATATAGTGCAGTGTAGGGGATGGAGATATATTTTATTCCTTTTTTTTTGTCTCAAGGTGGTACAATTCTTGGTGGGTGGAAGATATTCTTGTCTTATTGTTTATCCCCTCACTTTGAATCATTTTTCCTTGTAAGCTCTTTGTGTTCCTATCAGGGTTCTAGAGGTGTTTTGATTTGGCACAAGTTGAGTGGTGGAAGCATGACTGACTAGGAGGTGGTCGATTATAACTCAGTGACTCATTCAGGGGGCCTATTTTTGTCTTCTCTCGTGGTTATAGTCCCTATGGGGAGGGAACCATCTCCTTCATTGGGTATGTCAAAAGAGGGTTTCCTTTCTTTGGTGGTTTCTCTTGGTCAGTGCACTATTTACCTCCTAGAGGTTCTTAATACCCTCTTGTCAGGTGTCTAGATATCATGCCAGTGTTATCTAAGATAAAAAAATTTAATGCTTCCATGATTTTTACTCATGTAGTTAGTGAAGGTGATTTCCCTTCTCTAGTCCCACATTCCACTGGTGTTGGTATGTTAAGGTGTACTAAGTCATTTTTGGTGGCTTTTTCAGATGTGATTCTTCCTTTTTTCATCTGTTCATGGTGGGGTTTCAACATTTTTAGTCTCTTCATCCTGTGGTGGCTTCTCGGTGGTTCTAGAATCTTTTTCCAATGCTCCCTTAACAACTGCTACTCTTCCATTCGTTGGTGCTATCCTTCCCCAAATTTGAATGTATTAAGTGGGTTCTTCTCCTGTGAATGATGGGTCTATCCTGATGGTTTTGGAGGTGGAACTGGAAAGTCCTAACCCTATGGATTTAGGAGATAAGGGGAACCCTCCAAATAAAAAAAATAAGCATGAGATTTTAAAGAGAGATAAACTTCCATCTCCATATAACCTGTGTTTGGGGGACGACATGGAGATGTCTCAGGATATAGATTTAGCTAAGAAATTGTTGGTGGGTCATGCTAGGGCCCATAAATTTTGTATGGATATTTTTATTGAATGGTGGGACCAAAAGTTAAGTCTGAGGGTCTCATAGGCACCTAATATCCTTTTGTTAGCAACTGTATGGTTCCAATTAATCTTCAAAACTCATGAAGTAGTGGAGTTAGTGGCGAAATGGGTCTCGTCCATTGATTCTACTCTAATTATTTTCAAGTTCTTATCCCCTATGTTTGATGCTAGTAGGGAGAGGCTATATTTAGGTTCAGGTGCGAGTTTGTATCCTTATTCTTCTGACCCACATGTGTAACCCCCAAATTTTCACTATCTTGGGGAATAGTCGGGGGTGCTTTATGGAGGAGAACTACTCCTTCAAAGAGATGAAGGGTATATCAGTAGTTAGGATTTTAGTCAATTTGGACCTCTAAAATAAACTCCATGAAACTATGAACATAAGGAGGGGTTGTGTGAGACTATACATTTTGGATTATGAATTTCTTCCATTCTATTGTTGGAGTGCCATAAGTATGGTCACCTAGTTTAAAAATTTAGTCTTCCTTTCAAGAAATTGCCATGCTCGGATAAGGCCTCTAGAAAACAAAAATATTGATGGTATGGTCATAGTCAAAGAAAGGGGATTTCAATAAAAGCTAGGTGTGAGATCCAAATTTTAGGTGTTGTTGGGTTCTGTGGTGTTTAGCTCCATATCAACTTTCCATGTGGTATACTAGTAGGAAGACTCAACCCTGGCTCCTCTGATAATAGCATTTCAATCAGTGACACAGACCTCTATTCCTGATACTTCTGTCCCATTTCCTCTTGTCTCTCTTCTTGTTAGTTATTTTTATAATATAGGAAAATATTGGGATTTTTCTTATGTGGGTATGGATTCTGTGGTCTCTCAGAAATTTTTCACTCCTTTATCCCCTGTAAAATAACTTCTTGTTCTATTCCCCATGGATGTTTTGGTTACTCCTCTCCAAGTGCATCAGTTTCCTTGGGGTTTTCTGGTTTTTTGTATAGGAGCAGTATTTTATACAATCTTAAATTGACGCTAGTTCTCTCTACTTCTGAAGGCCTTTAAGGTAGATAGGATAAGTCTCTATCTCTAGGATTACTGTGAAGAGTAGGGGGATGAGGTCTCATATCTCTTAGGTTAAAGAAAATGCCCAAGAGGAAATGGTTGTAAGTAGGTAATCTTCTATTGATGGGGCTCTTAAAGCATTGATAGCCCTTCACGAGGTTCCAAAATGAAACTTCTCTATTTTAATTTCATGGGCTTGGCAAGCAATCCCAAAAATCTTGCTCTTCAGAGGTTATTTTAGATGGAATATCCTAATGTAAATTTTCTACAAGAAACACTTGGGGATGGAGACACCATTTTAAATTACTTAGATTCCATCCTCCACTCCTAGAAAAATTTCACATTGGGTGTTCAAGGTCAGTCAAGGGGCTTGGCCTTGGGGTGGGATTTGTGGAAAATCCAAGTTAAAAGTTTTTGGAGTATCTCCTTCAGCGTTGGCATAAATGGCTTCTCCATGGAACTGGATAACACCTTCACTTTCATCAATCTATATGGTCCAAATGAGGATCGGATTTCCTTTTAGAATGATTTTTTTGGAAAGTATGTATTAAATGTGGAAAACTTGATTATTGGTCATGATCTAAATTTATCTCTAGGAGTTATCAAATCATGGGGTGCTCAATCCAGAATTGACCCCCTCACAAAAAATTTCTCTCATCATATTGAATCTAAGAGACTATTTGATCTTTTTCTTAGATGCATCAAGCTTACATGGAGGAATCTTCAGGTGGGGAACGATCATATTGCAAAAATATTGGACTGGTTTCTTGTGGCTGAGGTCATGGCACCCATATTTCCTCTTTTCCTTCTAGGGGTGGGTTATGGAGGTGAATCAAATCATGCCCATATTATGTTACAAATCATGGTTCATACCCATAGGCTTGCTAGCCCTTGTAAAATGAACTCAAATTAGATTAAAGAGGAGAGTCTCTTTTCCTTAATCAAGGCCAATTGGTGCCCATTTGAAGTAGGTTCAGGGTTGTCTGTAGCTTCCCAATTGGAGAATAATTTAAATCAAATTAAAATGCTACCACAGGAATGGGATACAACTATTCGTAAGGAGGAGGAAGACTTGATGGGAATTGAAAAACATATTGAGGCTTATGTTGAGTCTAGTGATGTTGGATTTTTCACACATGAACCTAGGGAGAATCTATGTCGACTTGAAACTGGAAGAAAAGAGATTCTAGCCAACAAGGAAGTTGTTTAGCACCTTAAAAGTAAGGTTATCTGACTAGATTGTGGTGATGAAATTACCAAGTTTTTTCAAGCCTATGTTAAGGGTTGGAAATTTTCAAATACTACATTGCATATGGAGGGGCTTGATGGCCGAGAGATCACATATTTTGAGGGCATTTCTTCTCTAGGAATACCAAATTTTCAATCTACCTTCAAGGAACCAGAGAGGTCTACTATTTCCAAAGTAATCCATGTGGTTTATTTTTTTCCAAGCTTTTTGGAGGTTAATGATAATAGGGATTTGATGGAGGAAGTGTTTCAAGATGAACTAAAATTTGTTCTATCTAGCTTTCAAAATGATAGGATCCAAGGTCCAAATGGTTGGGATGTCAAATTTATTACAACTTACTTTGGCACAACAGAATTAGAATTCTTACATGTTGTAAATGAATCCAGACAAGAAGGTAGGGTTTTTTCAGCCTTCAATTCAATATTTATAGCCATAATCCCTAAGGTTGACAACCCTGTATCTTTTGAGTATTTTCAGCCTATATATTTATGTAACTATGTCTACAAGGTAATGGCAAAGGTTATAGCTCGAAGGATTAAGCCTGTTCTTTCAAATTCTATACCGTTGAAGCAATTCAAGTTGTTAGAGGGGAGGAAAATTCACGAAGCCATCAAGGTGGCCCAAGAAGGGCTACATAGGTTGGAAGTTCTGAAGGCTAAAGGATTTATTTTTAAGATAGAGCTATCAAAGGCTTATGACTAAGTTATCTAGATCTTTATTAGACTCCTCCTTACACATGTGGTTTTTTAGGTCTCATTTATTAATTAGGTTATGAGTTGTTTGATGTCTATTTCATTTGTTTTCTTAATCAATGGATTTGCCTCGTACTTCTTCAATGCTCATCAAGGTTTAAGAAAAGAGTGTTCATTGTCCTTGATCCTATTTCTACTTGTTGTTGAAGGCCTAAGTTGTATGTTGGAGGATTAAAAAAGGAGGGGAGAGTTTATAAGAATAATTATTACTCAAGCTTTATCAATAACACATCTATTATTTTTTTACCACACCATCTACAATGGTGTGGTAACATATATCCATAAAATTCAAGAAATTATTCTCCAGTTCGATAAGGCTACATGCATGGTCATTAATAAGAGGAAATATCCCATCTCCATTCTCAAACTAGAAGAGCGCGAGGTTCAATATATCAATTATATGTTTCCTTTCTAGGTATCTGTGCTTGAAGTTGGGCTAACATATTTGGGCTTTCATCTAAAGCCAAATTGTTATAAAAAGGAACATTGTATGTGGTTGATTCCCAAATTAGAGAAAATACTAAAGTTTTGGAGCTTTAGGTGGATCTGTAGAGCAAGAAGGCTAGTATTAGTCAAATCTATTCTTAAATCCATTCCAATATACTGGATGTATTTGGCCTAGATTTCAAAGGGTGTTTTAAAGAAAACTAGGAGGATATGTTTTAAGTTCTTATGGGAAGGCTCTCAAGATCATTTCATCCTTCCTTGGGTAAAGTGGTCTTGCCTTGATATTCCAAAGATACTGGGAAGATGGGGACTAAAAAATATTTTTATGTTTTCCAAGGCCCTAGTTGCAAAGTGCAAGTGGATACTTTTATCTACCAATAGCCTGTGGATGTAAGTATCCTCTCATAAATACATTGTTCCATATTTATTAGATTATTGGGTGTGGCTTCAAGAAAATATGAGGCAAAATATTTCAGTGGTTTGGCAGGTTGTACTAAATTCTTGTCTAGCTTGGAATAATAGTAATGGGAACAAGGTTAGACTGCGTATGGATCCTTCTCTGGGTAGAGGTATTTTTCATCGTTCGTCACAAGCTCTTGTTGATAGGTACAGGGATTAAGGTTTCTCTAGAATTACACAAATTAATAATCCTACTCGTACTTCCTATGGCACCAAGGGTGGTTTTTTGCGGAAAATTTAAATCTTCAAGGGGCCTTTAGGGAGGAATGGTCTATTTTCATGAATGATCTTATTTCATCCCATATACAACTATTTGATTATGAGGATGAGCCGATCTACTCAACAACTCCAGATGTAGTATATACTCTGAAGATAAAATGTATATAGTTAAATAGTCTATCCCAAAATGTGGAGCTTGTCTAATGATGAATGTTTCTCTAGAAGTCAAAATGCACCTCAAAGTCTCAACTTCTAGTTTGGTGTATCGTTAAGGAAAAATTCCTCACTTGGGTGTAATGTAGCACATACATAAACTTTGTCAAGGATGGTGTGCACTATGTAAAGGATGTGAAGAGTCTAGTGATCATATTTTTATTCAATTCTCATTTACAAAACATGTTTAGTCAACCTGTAAGGATCTTCCTGGCCAATTTTGCTATTGAGAGGGGGTCACTTTTTTAGATATTTGGAAATTTTGGGTCAAAAATAGGGTGAATAAGATGTTTATATCCCTCCTACTCATCCTTAATTGGGGCATCTGGCTAGTAAGAAACAAGGAAAATTTTCAGGACAAATCATCCTATTTGATTCAAGTTACTACTAAAGGTTTAGCTATTATTTCTCACTATCCTCGAATAAAGGTGTCTGCTAAGGGAAGGACTATATTAAATGAAAAGTTGGATGTTAATACTCAATGGGGTTATTTCGATGGGGCTTCTAAGAGGAGGATCACTGAGTGGGGGGAAGGGGGGGGGGGGGGGGGGGGGGGGGGGGGGGGGGGGGGGGGTTTCATTATAGATCTTTTAGAACAACAGTTTTCTCATGTTAAGATGGGTTTGGGATGGGAATCCAACAATTGGGAAAAATTATTAGCTTGCAGATCTCACATTTCCTTTGCTAAGGAAATATGGTGAGAACAACTTCAAAATTTTGGGGACTCTTAGCTAGTTTTGAATTGGGTCAATGAGACCCAATTTCATTGGAATATGTTGGGTCCCTATAATACTAGTGATTACCCCATTACTATTGTAGTTATACCCCTTATTTATATTGTTGTGCCTATTGTCCCCATATTGTTATTACTGTGCCCCATAGAATCCCTCTATTGTTATTTTTGTGGCTTTATATTATTATTGTTAGGTCGGCTGGGTTATATTGTGACTCGTTAGACTCTTATATATAGAAAGGAGGTTTTTTCATTTGAATCATCCAAGAATTGTTCATTTATTAATGTAAAGGAGGTTGCCTCCCTCAAAGAAGGCTGAATTCTAAGGCGTTGATCTTATCTTTCTACTTTTCTTGAGCTGGTTTCATAACATTGGTATCAGAGCTTTGGATTCTAGGGTTTCGCTGCTCCAAACAGGTCATCGTGGCATTTTCGCTATAACTTTTTTTCTGTCACGTTTCAGAAGTTGCAAAAAAAACCCATTTGAGAAGAAATCGTGCTGAACCTTGGATCCAAATTTCAGATCTTTTTGCACTATATTTGCGGCGATATGATCTGAGGCAGTTGGTCTTTTTGTAGACTCCTGAATTACATTCAAAACAGGTGACCTAGGGAAAATCGTCATAACTCTCTCTCTGAGCATCAGATTGAAATTTCGTAAGAAGGTAGAGAAAGAGGACGGACTGTAGTTTCTTGTGTACATTTTGCAGATCCAAAGGTCAAAACAGTGACTCGTGGCATGTTGTACAAGTTCGCTCTACTGAACTAGTCTATAATCAATTCATTGTGGGAGATTTCACATAACTCTTCCTTGGAGAATCCAATTTGGGTCAGAGTTGTGGCATTAGAAAGAGGACACAGAGGGATACTAAAAGTCACAAATTCAGAACTAGATGATCAGAAAGTACAGAGATACATCAGAGGCAATATCGAGCTCCTACAAAGTGAAAAAAGGTGTGTAGATTTTCTTAAATTTTTGCTTAAGCTTGGTTTGAAAATTTATTTTGAAGGAATTCAAAGGGCATAGAGAGAATTATTATCGATAACGGATGCTCCGGGGAAATAAAATTCAAACACCTAGTAAGGAACCTGAAAGCTCTAGCATGACTCATGAAGAAGAGGAAGAAATGCTACATGATATATCAAAATTACAAGACCAAGTGCAAAAAATGTCAGCCTCACAAAGCTAACAGAAGCTAAGATAAATGGCATGGAATCTAAGATAAAGGGTGTGAAAGCTAAGATGACGATTCTGGAAGACAAATTTGAAGGATGACAATAGAGAACGATTTTGAAGACAGATTTGAAGACAGACATGACGAATTGAAGATAAATTATGAATAAGTTGCTACAAGAAATACTTACTAATGGTGAAAAGGTAGTAAAGGAAACTCATGATGCGAACAAAAGAAATGTTAATCATGATTCCATAGACTCTAATGTGGGATCGAAGACCATCATATTCCAAAAATCGATATGAGGAAGTTTGATGGCAAGGATCCCGCAACATGGATATTACAGATGGAGCAATTTTTCGATCTCAATAATGTGCAAAACACACAAAAGGTACGTATGGCAACTTTATATTTGAAACCAAATCAGTTTGTATGGTATCAATGGCTTTGCTCTCGTAAACAATTTATCACTTGGGCAATTTTTACGGAAGAATTGATGGCACATTATGAGGATACAAAAAGAAACACTTTTTTTAGCCAATTGATAAGTCTCAAACAAAAGGGTTCAATAATGGAGCACATTGAGGAGTTCCAAAAATTGAACATAAGGGTAAAAGATATTCCAGAGGAGCATAGGATTGATGTGTTCATAGGTCTTTAAAGGATAATATCCAACATGTTGTTCGCCTTTGGGAACCTGATTCATTAGAGAAGGCATTTAGGTTAGCAAGAAAAATGGAAAGCAAAATTATGGCAACCAAGAAGCATATCCAACTCACAACTATAAATATGGAAGGTTGTGGCCTACCTCCACACAACCTATAAGGTTGACAACCACATACAATTGGAAGAAAAAAGAGCAAAAGGGCTTGTTACAGTTGTGATAGCAAATACACTAAAGGTCATAAGTGTGCTGAGAAGAAATTATTCTACATAGATTGTGAAGAGGAAGAAGAAAAGGAGCAAGAAAGGTCAAAAGAAGAGGATATACTCCAGGGACAAAGCCTAGATGAAGAACAAATGAATCCGACAATATTTTGTAATGCATTGGCGGGAATTACCACTCCTCAAACCATCAAGATAGAAGGACAAATCAAGAAGAAAAAGGTAATAGTGTTGATTGATTCAGGAAGTACCCACATTTTTATTCATTGTAAGGTAGCAAAAGAATTGAATTGCTTCCTATATCCAGCACTAGAGTGTCAAGTGATGGTTGCAAAGGGGGAACAATAAATTTCTCTGGAAAGTCCATAATATCAAGCTATCGATGGGAGAATATGTATTGACTAGCCCAATGCTTTCCATTCCAATGGGAGGTGTTGATGTTGTATTAGGAGTCCAATGGCTACAATCTTTGGGTACAATAGCTTTAATTTTCAAGAACTTTTCATGAAATTTTCTGTGGAAGGAAAGGAAGTTGAATTAAGGGGTATTACAGGGAAACCAGGAAAGATAACAGCTCTAATGGTATGACAAAGCTTATAAAAAAGGAACGAAAAGGTGTAATTGCACAATTATGTTCGCTAGATGTTTACACATTGGAATCATCTATTTTTCCATATCTCCAAAAGGTCTTGGACAATCATTCCAAGGTATTTGAGACTCACAAAGGTCTCCCACCTATTTGTGATCATGATCATGCTATTCATCTGATTCCAAGAAGTGTTCCTCCAAACATCAGGCCGTACAGATATCCTTATGTCCAAAAGAGTGAAATTGACGTATGGTTCAGAAAATGCTAGAGCCGGAATAATTCAACCGAGTCAAAGTTCTTTCTCTGCTCCAGAAGTATTGGTGCACAAGAAGGATGGATCATGGTGCATGTGTTCGAATTATAGGGAGCTCAACAAGCTCACTATTAAAGATAAGTTTCCATTCCTGTCATTGATGAATTACTGGATGAATTGCATGGATCAATTTACTTCACCAAGTTGGATCTTCGTTCAGGATATCATCAAATTACAATAAAGACTGAAGACATTCCAAAAACAGCATTTAGAACTCATGAGGGTCATAATGAATTTTTGGTCATGCCTTTTGGCCTTACCAATGCACCTTCTACATTTCAAGGTTTGATGAATTCCATTTTCAAACCCTTCCTTAGAAAATTGTTAGTATTCTTTGATGATATACTAATCTACAACAAGTCTTGGAAGGATCATGTTGAACATTTTGACAGGGTGCTACAACTATTGGAGGAAAAACAATTATATGAAAAAAGATCCAAATGTTTCTTTGGAGTACAAGAGGTGGAATATCTGGGTCATATTGTATCTCATGAAGGAGTTAAGGTAGACCCTAGCAAAATAAAGCCATTAAGGAATGGAAAATCCCCACATCCATAAAGCATCTGCGAGGATTTCTCGGGTTGACAGGGTATTATCGCAAGTTTGTTAGGAATTATGGGAGAATAGCAGCACCTCTAACAACATTATTGAAGAAAGATGCATTTTCATGGACTCCGGAAACAACAAAGGCCTTTGAACATCTTAAAGAGGCAATGTGCCAAGCACCGGTCTTAGCTACACCGGACTTCACAAAAACCTTATTGTGGAATCTGATGCTTCAGGAAATGGAATTGATGTTGTTCTAATGCAAGATGAAAGACCCATTGCTTTTGAAAGTCCCAATCAAGGGAAAGTTTTAAAGCAAAGCTATTTATGAGAAGGAAATGCTGGCAATACTCCATGCACTTAAGAAATGGCGACCCTACCTAATGGGAAGACACTTCAAGGTAAAAACGGATCATGATAGCCTTAAATACTTTTTAGAACAAAGATTATCCTCTGAAGAGCAACAAAAGTGGGGTCACAAAGATGTT
>APFE030005399.1:7179-31940 GCA_000404065.3 Pinus taeda
CATCAGATGAAAAAGCAATGTGACCAAGAGTAGGGAATATGTGCGCCATTTAACAACATATGACAAATCTCCCTTTATTGTTTTCAACTTTGCACTAAAATCATAGCTCTAGTACCAAGGCCTTATTACAATTTATTTAATCACATTTAAATGATGTGATTAATTTAATCTAAACATACTTAATTATCCTCTAATGTTGCATTTTGACTTGCAAGTATATTTTTTTAATTTTTCTTAAAGTTTTGACCTTTTTTGGGAAATAATTTACAACATGGAATATTATTTACAACATCTCAAGCATAATAATGATCAATAATAATCAAACGATACTATAAAAATTATAGGACCATAACACAAATAACCATGTAAATACTAGCTTACCTAAATTATGCCTTTGTTAGTTAGCACACAACCTACAAAGACGGTACATCAATCAATCTATTGCATCAACACACAAACTTACTATTTACCACTCATAAATACAACATACTATGACAAAAATTCAGATATGAAATCTACTTACATCACATAAAAAAATTCCGTAATGATCCCCAAAATACCAATTTAGAATGAAATTTTTCATGTAAAAACCCTTATCATGGGAAATTGTAGATTTCTCAACTAAAATGATTATAAACCCTTAATAAACATGGTAGACAAGCACATTCATTTTATTCTCTGAATTATAACCTTCAAGATTTTTATTTAAGACTTGAAGTGGTGCCAAGCCACATCATACTCGATAGATGTAGAAATGGCATGCAAATAATGAGTTAATCAAGCTGAAAACTATGACCTATATTTTCCAAGGAGTGACTTAATATTCGAGTCATCATCATCAAGAACAAAAAATAAAAATTCAACCATCAATACAATACCAAAACATATAAATTATCAAAACATATAAATTATTGTGTGAATCAAATATGTAACTAGTATGTATTAAATTTGCCTTGAAAAAATCACAAGGGAATTGTAGCAATACATTTCATCGATATTTCAAATGGTAGTGACAAAATAATCATTGTACATATATAGCAAAATTGAAGCCATGATAATAATTGTAATTCATCCACTAATATAAATATCCACCATATAATATGTAAAATTTTAAGAATATAATGTTAATCCTTTACATAACACAATACCATCACATAATCGATTCCAAGTCTTGCAAATATTGTCATTAGTAAAACATACCACTTTTTCTCTAAACTTCATAAATTTCTTCAAGACATTTACTCTAATTCCATTTGTATTTATGCATTTGGCTTACATGGCATCCAAAGATAAAGTTTAAAACATAATAAGCATATCAATATTAGCCATCATTCACATCCATATTTATGAGATAAGATGATTTTCACATAACATGTAGTTAAGGAATCTCAAGCATTGGTTCATTGGTTTCCCAATCCTTTGGTCATATAATAGGTCAAGAAAAGCAACAAATACAAATTAGAGTCATTTAAGGCATAAAAGGTAATGATGAAGAAGGAATTTTGTAGTTTAATACAAAATTAGATTTGATGAAATTGGTATTAACAAAATTAACCAAGAACATGTTTCAAAAATAAATAAATTATTTGAATGAAACAAATTTGCGTGAAAGGAAATTTCTGACATGATGAAGTCTTCTAGAAACTCACACAAGTGGTCGTGTGGGTTCTTACCTCGTATTACACTTTCTACTCTATATCCTATGGGTTCTTACTTCTTGTCTTACACTTTCTACTCTATGTCATATGGGTTCTTACTTCTTGTCTTACACTTTCTACTCTATGTCATAACTATTAGTAAACACATAAAAGAAAACTACTAAAACTTTAACCCCTTTAATATCTCTCTATAATTAACACCAAAAACATTAGGTTTTCTTTCTTAATTCCCTCATTTAATTCTAACTCGAGGCTTGTATACTTCGAGATGTAAGAACATGAAATCCAAGTCCAAAACCTACCTAATCATATCATTCAAATCTACTGCAAAATTTAACCTAGTGTTATGATTTATAATTACTTTACTATCAAGTATAGTTTTAATCTAAGCATGCGAGTGCTAGCTTATGTAATTTGTGTGAAGTAATTAAAATCATGAAGAGCATATCTTGCATTTTCGATTTCATCTATAACATTAAATGCAAAAGGAAGTCAATGCCCTTCATAATCAAATATATAAGTCAACACCCTTAATAAGTAATAAAATTTTGAATTTTAATAACAGAAAAATAACTTAAATCCTAAAATAGAATGGAAATGAAACCTTGTGTAGTGGACCCTCGTCTCCCTAGTTAATCATTTCTAATATGGTGTTGAACTAAAATCAAAGTATAACTCACACATTCAAATTCAAGTCATATAGAAAATAGTAATGTGATGTTTGATATTAATCAAAGAAATAGAATGGAAAGCGTGTACATTTTATTCAGCCATATGCTTAACACTGAGCTTTATTCTATCTTATTGTAATATATGTCCCTTTATAAGGGATTAATTTTATATATATATATAATTATATATATATATATTATATATATATAATTCATCTCTTATAAAGGGACATATATTATAAGAAGATAGAACCATTCCCTAAATAAGTACATCTACGACCAACTTATTTTAGATTTAAGATAATGGAGATGATGTGAAGATCATTTAGAGATTATGTGCATGTCATGTGGGTATTAGAAGAAGGTCAAATTAGATCAAACCTCTTAGAATCCATGTGTCCAAAGTCACACATAAGAAATGTTGGTCAAACATGCAGGTGCAAATTTTAGGGAATAATTTTAATAAATCTATTTTGAAACCTTATCAAAACATCCAATATTTTGTGTATTTTTAAGATTTTTCTTGTGATACACTTAAAAAACCATATTTAGCACAAAACCCTTGTTTTATATTTTCTATAATATTCTTCATCGATGTATAAATTACATGGGAAAACTACCTCTCCAACAATTTGCTAGAGGAATTTCTATAGCTATATAAAATGTGGAAAACAACAAAATTTTAGAGGAAATTTATAAAAAGACAATAATATTTCTAAGTGACCATCAAATCATGTAAACAATGCAAATTGATGTTGATATGTCTTACGAAGTTTGTATAAGATAAGGATGGATGAATATATGGTAATGAAAATAATAATGAATGGAAAATAAAGGGAAAATTATAAAATATTAGGTAAAATGGCCTTTGAGATCATGTCAAAACTAGGGCTAAAAAATATTCACCATTCAATTCTTCAATCTTATGAGTAATAAAAATTTTGAGATTATCATACTTATCTTTCTTAGAAAAAAATATTTACCAAGGCAAATAATCCACAACTTAATCTTGGTGGAAATAGGAATTCCTACTACTCCATATTCAAGTTATCATTCATAATGACTCCATGTGTTCATTATATGCATCATACAAGACACTCAAGGGTACCTTTACATATGTCATACATAATTTCATGTGAACATAAACAAATATCCATGTTCATCACTTTACATATGATCTCTTTCAATCAAATTTTGAGGCTAACCTAATCTATAAGACTTCACCTTCCTTCTTATCTACTAAAAAATCATGAACCATACTATTCAACAATATGGCTCTCTTTTACCAAGATAAAATTCTATTGCACCCTTGCTTTAATGAGCTCCACATGCCACAGAGTCTCCCATGGAGGAAACATGAAATGTTAAATCTACCATAAAACAAGTCAAGTAACCATGTGCTTTTCTTATTAGATTAGTTGATATATGCATATCCTCATGCAATCTAGTCATCACAACAAGCACATTCCTTGTTCATGAACTCACTTCACGCTGCATTCTCTACAACATTCCTTATCCCTTCTCTTTGAGGCACCATGGATTAGCCATCATTGTCACCTATCTTAGAACTAAAACCATGGCCTTCTAACTGAAGGATTTATGTTTTTCATGGCTAGTGAAAGAACTACTTCTCATCGCTAATATAACTGGCTTCATCCATTTAGGGAATTTCACCATTTACTATAATTTTCATCCTCAATGGAATATTTATTATATCCACATCGTCCACTAAAGGATGTAACCTTTCAAACATTTTTAGATGTGCTTTAACTATTTCTCATTGCTAGCATAACTTGCTTCAATGATTCAAGCCTTTTTACCATATACTAGACTTCCCATCCTCAAGGTAATATTTAATTTAGCCACATTATCCATCAAAGGATGTAATCCTTTAAGGATATTCAAGAGTAGTCATTTCCATACACCTTCTCATAAAAAAATAACCTCAATAATTCAATGAATTCACAACTTTCAAAATAAGCTTTCCAGAAAATATCAATATTCCCCAAGATTCTTGTAAGTGATAACTCCTCCTTCATCAAATCTCATCAGAATCCCTATTCACCCATGTGAAACTATAATTTAGCAATGAATTTCATCATTTCCTTGAATTGTTGCTACAAATCATGAGAGTATATTGTCTAATAGTGTACTACCAACATTTCTAACAATAGCATCCTAATTCATGCATACATCCATATACACAAATTTTCATCGAGTATGCAAGTACATTCTCTACTTGTCATGGGTAACTCTCTAATATTCAATATCAACATCAATCATAGGTTCCACACTCTTTTAATCACATTTACTCATGGAATATCTTTCTAAAGAATAACTCTCCTTTTCATGGAAGCACTCTTTCTAATTCATAAATCATTATGTATATTCCACTGAACAATTTGTCACAAAATATATGCTAAAATAAACCAAAATATATACTATTAATTACCATTTATTCCAAATTTATTAATTACCAATTTGTTGTTGATACATAAATACATAAAATATATAAATTAGAGAACAATAAATAGAACCACACACTAGTGATTTTGAACATAATATATGTTTTTGGAAACCTGTATGGGAGAGAACCCAACTAGAAGGTGAAACTAGTTTGCTCTCTCCCTCTTTGGAATTAAAATAATGTAAGTAGAAAGGAGAAGGCAATCTCTATGGAGTTTACTAATAACTATGGAATTTTAGGCTTCTAAGAATACTAAAGCCTCTCCCTTATTCTCTCTTAATCCAACTCCAAAGTTTCTTTGTTCTCTTATAGAGTTAGAAACAATAGAATTGAATGGAAAACATTTTCCTCCTAATGGCCAGGTTATAACATAGCCTAATGGCCAACTAGGGATTATGGTTGAATCCTTTAACACTCAAACAGAGTTTCAACTTAGACCTATAAAGAGTCCTTTTCTTATTCCCCATGTGGTTATTCACACATGCATGAGTAACAAGAGTTGATGTGTCACCCAGTCATGTTATGGTGGTTAAACATGATATATAAACTTCCAGGACGCATAAATTTGGCATAAATACTCCTATTGACTTAGTTCTTCCATTAAGAGTTCTCTAAGTGTAGAATAGTGTTATGAGGCCATGCATTTAAGTAGGAAACTTTTCACCCTATAAATTATCATTTAAGTCCTCAAAATGGTCTGAGATGGTTTCAAACCCAAGTTCTCTAAAATGGGTATTGCCAATAAAACTACTCTTCCAAGCCAATTGATCCAATTGTTTTACTCTAAAAACACCGAGATAGATGAATATTATGTATTTCTATAATGAACATCATACCTCCACATTTTGGTAGGTTGATGCTTCCCAAAATATTTTTCTAAATAAGGTTAGGGAATTTTTCCTCTACCTCCTCAGTAAACTACCATTTTACTTTCCTTGGAAGTTGTCTCTTCAGTCCATTCCTCCAAAGGTCAACCTGTCATGTAATTATTGAAATGTTATGAAAAATTTTATCACCTTCCAACTCTATTTCAACATCTATAGCTAAGTCTTGTATGGAAGGTAGTACGTCATCCTCTTCCTGATCCAACGTGGAAGACACATATAGCTTGATATTTCCTACATTCACTATTGAGTAAGTGCACATGTATGGGGGTAGAATAAGTATATAGGAATTATCTCCCACCTTTTCTAGTATTTCAAAAGGTTCATATTGTAGAGCTTTTATTTTCTTACCAAACCCCTATAACTTCCCTTTTTCCAACTACAATTATAATGTATCTCCCACTCTAAATGAATTTTCTATTATATTTTGACAATGCATGGCCTTGTACATTTCCTGTGAACTATTTAGCATCTCCAATAGTTGAAAATGTATTTACTTAGTATTCATAACATTTTTTTCTACCTTGAAAGATTCCCCTATGAGATTTTCACTCACTCCTCCTTTCCTCCCCATATACAACATCTAAAGGTAAAATTTGACTATATCTGAAATAATTTTCGAATAAGGACTTACTAGTAGAAGTGTGGAAAAGTATGTTATAAGAGAATTGTATATATACCATATTTTAATCCCGACCATTTAGATGCTTCTGATTATATCCTCTCAAAGGTTGCACCAAATTCTTGTTGACTACCATTTTTCCCATTTGTTTTTGGATGGAATGTTGTTGATAGTCCATCTTCTTCCATAATGTATTCCAAAATGCACTAAGAAACCTAGTGTCCCTATCTGAAATGATTCTCCCCATTATCACAAAGTGTACCCAAAACTATTCAAAGAGTAAGTTTGTTTCTTCTTTCTCTCTGATGATCCTTTTAGTGGGTATGAGAAAAAAACATCTTGATAAACTTGTAAATGACCACAAAGAGGTAGTCATGCTCATTCCTAGTTGTTGGTGAAGCTTCCACAAAGTCCACAGAAATTATTTCCAAGGGATGAGTGGGTACAATAAGGTATGGTATAGACCCTTTTACCTAGTACTAAACATGTTGGTACACCAAATCATGCATGATTTAATTAAACTTACTACATATTTTTACATTCTAGGCTAGTTTACATACTTTATTAATTTGTAGGTGTAATCATCTATAATTAGTTCTATTTTCTCATCTTTAAGAACACAAGGTTTGTCCATTTTATAGAATAACCAATTATAGAGGTGAGAGTCAATTATGTTGTCTCCATCATCTGTTTTAATCTAGTTCTACAATTTTTTAAATTCCTCCTTCAAGTTATTATCCTCTATATGGTTGCTTTTATGGATCATGGGTGAAAGGATCCATGTGCATCATTGATCCAAAAGATAAAATATTTTATGTGGTTGGCAAGGAAAGCATGTCTATCAACTTTTTTTTGCTACCCTTCTTATGCTTGAATGCTAAATGAAACTACTATAAGAACCCCATCCACTTGTAGTGTTTGGTGCGTTGTAACTTACAATATTCCTACAAGTACTAGAGTGGCTAGTGATCTATATGAATTTTTGGACACCTAATCCTCTATAGGTTATGATGTGGAAGTTAAACAGTGAAAGGATTCTAATAGACATAGGAATATGAATCCAATAGTCTAACCAATGTTTTATAAATGTACATCTTGTGAATAATGAAGTATCTCATGTTTACCATATTTGGATATCTTCTCCATGTTTGTTTAACATGGTATCAGAGCAGGCCTACTTCTACCCTACCCATATTTAAGCCACTGGTCCTCTCTGTGTAGATTATTTATGACATTTCTACTCACTGTCTATAACACTCCATTAATTCACGGATAGTCAGAAATTCATTTCTTTTCCTCTGTAGATTCCTTGGATTGGCATAACCATGTTTGTTGTGCTTAATCATAATTCATACACATCGCTTATAACGTATTCTAATTTTGCTACCTTTGAAAATTTCTCTTATGGACTCCCTCTTTCCTGATTGTTGAACTATGCAACTCTAACTAAATGTGTTCAGTGACAATTTTACCTCAGTTTCGATTTTACCTGTTTTCTCTCTAACCAGTAATGCTCAAAATTTTCACACAACTTCTACCACTCTCTACACCCATTATATGTTCCCTTGGTAAACAATTCAATACAATGCATGATTTTTTTTTTTCCGATTGGATTGATTTTTGGGACGATAGTGGTCAATACCTATGTATATTCAAATCATGTTGTCTATATTAAGGAGATTTGATAAATAAAAAAATTTCTTTGTTGAAGTATGGGGTACTGAGCTCATAAGACTTTGGAGGATCATTTCAAAATCTGGTAGTGGTTAGACAATTTTATCGAACTCTGGTGGAATTCTTTATTGAATATATTTTTTCTAAGAATATCAAAGATATACACCTACTTATTTTAATGTTAGGCGTAGTCCACATCGCGATCAGTGCTACTTACAAACACTTTTCCTATGAACTCATGGCCTCACTCTAGTATAAAACATGAGACCTTCAAAAGTGTTATCCCTATGCTCAATTTTCCCATGAATTCATGAAGGGATGAGTGAAAAATGAGATTCAAAACCAAGAATGCTCTTTATGAATGGTTATGTAACACCCTTCCTCCCAGGTCCACCCAAGCAACCAGCCAACTAGGGTAAACATGTGACAAGAGATGCTCATATAAGGGATTCAAATTACTTGGTGACCTTAAAGAAATGGAATTGATGGAAAATATCAAACAAACCCATCCACATCACCAACAACAAACTCATGAGACATGTTAGCCACTCAGACATCCTATCCCTAAGTTGCACTACTGACTTAAGCCTTTTAACCCCTTTTCTATTTTATGCTACAGGCAATAAAGCGACCAAAAGCCAAAGTCGCTCTCACAATCCTATGTGCCAGTGTCCCTGGAATTTTTTTAGCAGACCTATGCCAACATCCCTAGGATTTCAACCACTTTTCTAGCCCATAATCTCGACCTCTAACGAAAACTTGTTATAACCTTCAAAACCCATCAAATACAGGATGCAAATATAAAAATAAATAAAAATCAACCTCAGGCCTAGGCTTAAGCATCCCCAACTAGGACTAACATTTTGTCAAACACTTGGAATCAATGCAACCTACAAGTCTAGGACAAAAGACAGAGCATAAATGAATGAAATAAATTACGAAACATAACCAAAAGGATCACCTCCTTATCCATTGAACTGTTATATCATCAATTAGGTATTGCATCCATCCATTTCACAATTACAAGTAGTTACATGAAATAACCATGACATGAACCAATCATTTAACCATTCTTATGACCAACATAAAACCATATAAATATCAGAGATATCTCATCCATTAAATCCAAATATACATGAGTGCAAAAGTAAGAGAAATTAGCTTTTATTACTCATAGGAAAATCCGACCAGGTTTGAGACTTCCACATACCTCCGAACCATAGACATGGCTGAACCAAATCTCTCTTTTAGTCAGTCACCCCCGTGCCATATTCCAAGCATGAATGTGTGATCTCATAGAACAATCAATGGAATCCAAAGGTTAAACCACCTCCACCCGAAACAAATTGTGATCACACCAATACTGGTGCTTTGATCACAACTGAACTAAACTTGGAATGCCATCCAGAATCCATCACTATCCTTGAGAAATTTTCCATCTCCTTGTCTCTCAATATTTACTGCAATTCATTCCCAAATCACTAGGCCTTAAACCAAGACCAGTATCTTAAGCTTTACGCAATCCAAACCCGGATCACTAGGCCCTAAACTGAGACCTGTCCCTCAACCTTCACCATCTATCCCTCCAAAACTAGTCAATGGATTCATATGCCTTTGGGAATGAAACTTGAGACCACCTCTACCATGGATTCTTAAATCCATCCAAAAAGCCAAATCTCAAAACCAAGATAAACATACCAAGATACCATGGCATCCAAAAAAGGACAGTCTAGGTTGAAAACCACTGTCATAACTTGGAAAAACCATTCCATTGACAACAAGTGAACCATAAACCAACATGCAAAGCCATGCATGTCTAAAGCAACTAGGAAATCACACATGAAAAAGGTTACCTGTAATTATTTTTGCTAAAGCTGGTTGATCCTTCTTTCCTTTCCTTGATGCTTTCTTTCCTTCCTTTCCCTTTGCTTTCTTTTCCTTCCTTGCTCCAAATCTAGAGTGCTCTAAGAAAACTCTAAGTGAACAAAATTGAGAGAGAGAGAGAGAGAGAGAGAGAGAGAATAATGAGAGAGCTCCAAATTTAAACTGAGAAAAGGTTACCAACTGATCCTCAGAAGCCTTTTTATTAATGAGGCCTCTATTTCCTTCATTTTCCATTATTTTCCTTCAATTTTCTCCTTAGATGCAACATGTGACCTTTCACCTTACTTTTCTCCTAATTTCATTTATTTTCATAAATAAATGTGCCCAAAATGCCATTTTTCCTTTTAATTCCTTTTCGAAATTCCTTAGCTAAAACACACATCTAATGATAACCACTAGGATATCTTTGCCCAACATTCAGCTTGAAATAAGTGTCCCTTACCAATGGTTTTATTTTTCCTTTATTAACTTTAATTACATGAAATTTTCACTAGGGTTGTTACATAACCCTCCCTCTGGGGGACTCCATCCTTGATGTTAAATCACACCAAGACCTCAACAAAAACCATTGAAAAGAAAACATACTACCCATGGAGCTTTATAACTTAGCTCGTTGTAGTATTTACAATGAAAGACCTGATCAAAAGTAAAACATCACGACAATATGAAAATATAACAACCATAATAACATGACACCCATACTTCTTACTGGAGCTTTATAACTTAGCTCATGGTGGTATTTACATCCATATACATATACATACATTTACCAAAATATCTACAAAACATATGCCAAACATATACCAACGTCAAACCAAAACTTCTTTTCCTCAACTAGAAAACAATGAAGGATACAGGGCCCAATATGTTCTTCCATCCCCCATCTAGCTTCTTCAGGCCCATAGTGCTCCCACTACACTTTAACTTGCTTTATGGTTCTGCTCCTGAGCATGATATGTTTCTATTGCAATATGCACTAAGGCTTGAGCTAGAACTCTCCTTCTTGCTCCACCTTCAATACAGACCAATCAATAACATGATCAACATCCTTTATATACTTCTTAAGCAATGAAATATGGAAAAAATCATGGAATTTCACTGTTGGAGGAGATGCAAGTTGATATGCCACTGGTCCAATCCTCTCAAGGATCACAAAAGGATGGCAATACTGTGGTGCCAACTTGGCACATGAACCAATCGTCAAAGAGCATTTCTTGGGCTTGACGTGAAAATACACATGCTCCCCAACCTGAAGCTCCTTGAACACCCTGTGTTGATCTGCATAACTCTTCTTTCTATCTTGTGTTTCATTGATATTATTATTTAAAACTCACATTTCCTACTCTATGTCTACCGACATCTTAGGTCCAATAAGTACCTTGTTGACCAAATCACTCCAACTGATGGGAGTGTTACAACTCCATCCATACAATGCCTCAAAAGGACTCATCCTCAATGACTCCTGATAACCATTTTTTATGTGAACTCAACCAATGGAAGATACCCCTCCCATTTCCTTTGTCAATGCATCACATACATCCTCATCGTATCCTCCAAGATCTTGTTGACCCTCTCTATCTATCCATCTATCTGCGAATGATAATTTGTGTTGAAGGCCAACTTTGTACCCAAGCCTGCAAATAGCTACTTCCAAAACATGGAAGTGAACTTTGCATCCCTGTCTCACATGATCTTCTACGAAACACCATGCAGTATCACTATCTCTCTGGTGAAACCTATGCTATCTCGCTAGTTGAATATGTATTCTTTACTAGAATTAAGTGATCTACCTTGCTCAACTTGTCAACCATGACCATAATAGAATCATGTTGCTTGACTGTCATCGAGAGAGCTATAATGAAATCCATGGAAATTACCTCCCATTTCCATTCCAAAATCATTATAGGTTGTAGTAAACCACCTTGATGCTTACATTCTACCTTGCCTTGCTGACAATCTAAACATCTAGCCAGGAACTTTGCCACTTCCTTCTTCATATTTGACCAATAGTAGAACTTCTTCACTGCCATCAATGTCTTATGATATCTTGGATGACCCAAGTATGGCTTGGCATGAAACTCCCTCAAGATAATATTCTTTAGCTCACTACAATTCGACACATATATCTTGTCTATAAACCTCACCAAACCATCTATAGTGAGATGATAGTCTACATCTTGATGACCTGTATTTATTCCTACACATGTACTTGTACCTATACCTATACTCTGTTGTATCCTGTGCATGATCTCTGTGTATTTTTAATCCCATTGTCTTGCCGACAAGATCCTATCCTATAACTCTGTCCCATAAGAGCTCATATTTGCTATATGTTTTCCCTGTACCTTCCTTCTAAGAGCCTATGTAACATGATTCTCCTTCCCATTAATGCATCGGATCTCAAAGTTGAACTCACTAAGGGTATCCAACCATATAGATTGTATGGAATTTAGATTCAGCTGATCAAACAAATATCTCAACCCACTTTGATTGTTCATCAATGTAAACCTCCTACCTAGAAGATAGTGCCTCCACATCTTCCATGCATGTATAATCACTACTAGCTCAAGATCGTGTTTCGGGTAGTGCAGCTCATGCTCATTTAGTTTCTATGACTCATAGCACACTACCTATCCTTCTTGCATGATAACTCCATCGAGTCATCTCTTGCAAGCATCAGTACACACTTCAAACTCCTTGTCTAGATCCACAATATTTAGTACTGGTGCATGTGTCAATAACTACTTAAGCTACTCAAAACTAGCCTTACACTCCTCTCTGCATTCATAATTCTTACCTTTCCACTGCAATGATGTGATAGGATATGCAATATGTGAGAGGTTTCCTTATGAACCTCTTGTAGTAACCTACCAATTCCATAAATGAACTCACCTCATCCACATTCTTAGGAGTTGCCCACTCTGTTATCTTAAAATCTGACCCTGGAAGGCTGCAAACTAGGAAGACCTCAAGTAACTATTTCAAAACTACTTTAGGCTGACGCTCAGCCTCCCCAACCAGAGAGGGCTCTCTCAAAGGATTAATGTTTTTTTTTATTATGATTAAGATGGATAACTCTTGTGAAACAAATGTAAAAATATGAATGGTGGAAACACAATTAGAAACTATCCATTGGGCTTATGGAGTCAACATCATTTCAGTATAACAATGGTATTAACCTTACATAGAAGTTAGGGCATCCAACATTCAACACATTCAAAACATACCAAAAACAAATAGGACCACACAGTCTATAAATGTATACAGGAAGTTAGAGCACTATGAGTGAATTCTAAGTGATTACACATTCATACCACTGCAAATATTGGGAAAAGAACAACACAACACATTCTAAACATCGAATCCCTCCTGAGTCCTGATAAGTAAAGCCAATCTTGTATTACTAAAACAGAGTCTTTACATGAAGCCAAATATCAGAGCCTTTTTCAATAAATTTCCAACCTTGAGTACATTGTTGTTCCTGCTATATAAAGAATTCTTTCCAAGATTGAGATTCCTCCTCCAGCCTGAGGGGAACTCGAATTCTACTTCTTATGACACCTATTAACCTTTAAACTAACTAATAAATACAACTGACTGCTAACTAGCAGTTTAAGAGACCTAAGACAATTAGGATTCTAATTCTACATCATGTTGATAATAGCATTTATTACAATCAATTCTCGTTATTTGACAAGTGGTCTCTTTTAATTTAGCTGTGGTGGATGTTTGTGGCTACCTGCTTGCCCTTAATGTCACCTCTCTCAATTGCTCCTGAAAGGTAGGAAACTGCCCCTGTTTATCTGTCTTTGGTTTTCCTCAAAGATATTCGAAACCAATGAACCATGTCCTTCTCTTTTCATTATACAAAAATGTATTAGAGTGCCACGTCCTTTATGTGTTGTTGACCTTACCTATGTGTGAAGAAAAAACCTCCTCCAAGCTGTCCGACATATCATGAACTGTAGTAACTATGATCACTTTATAAAAAAAGGTTTAGAGTTCGAATATATTTTTCCCCCACCTGTTTTTCCCTTGTTGAATGTTGACACCTGTTACATGATCCTTTGAAGAGATTCCTTTTTCAAAAATTTCCCCTCGGTCCCTCAAAATTGGTTGATTGAGTTTTAATTATGTAGCTACAACAGTTTCGTAGCGCGCTACGAAACTGCTGTGCATTAGGCATCATCTTCAACAGTTTCGTAGCGCACTACGAAACTGCTGTGTAATCACTAAAACACAAGTTAATACCAAAAATTTGCTATCTTGAGCTTCCTTATCTTGAATTGTCTTTTTCATCTGCCCTGAAATTACTAGCTGGATATGGATAATCTACCATAGCAAGGTTACTATATGCTGAGCTTAACCAGTCTTGTACTTCTTCTGAGCTTTTGAGATCCCTGCACATGCAAAACTTCTTGCTAAGATTTCGTAACCCTTCATCTCTTTCACCATATGTCTCCAATTTCCATGATTGTTGTACCACCTTGAAATAGTTTTCACTTTCCCGCTTGAAATCATTGAAACAAGGTTGTAGAATATATCAGATGGTACAATGTCTTCAAACTGCAATATTGGCGCAGATGAAGCTAGGGCACCTATTTCAATATGTGGATATTTCAACCTCATCTAAGCAGGTAACATTCCACCATAAGAACCACCAATGTATTTGTTCTACCGAAGCCTCTATACTGACTATCATCTGTTGAAAGGGTACTTGACATGGAACAAACCTCAGAAATAATGGAGTTACAGAAAACACAGCGCTGGTTATTCAGCAGGTGCCGTGAAATACACCGAATACAAGACTTGTGGTTACATGGAATAAATAGTGTGTCAATTTCACAGGCATAGCAGATGCAGCAAGTTTCTCTGTCCTCTTTGTTTAAATTTGGTACTTGTCTATCTGCCTTTGATTTTGATTTGACATTTTCTATAAAACACTTTAGTTCAACTAACCTTGCCAAAGAAGGATCACCTTTGAAAACACCAACCCAGTTATATTCCAGTAAATACTATAAATTGGATTCAACTTCTGATGAGAAATCCATATTCACGAATGCTACATCAAATTGTTCTGTACACCATGATGATACAATTTTGTGTGCAAGGTTCAAAATCATTCCTACGAGGGGTGCCAAAATGACTCCCCAGTTTATTCTTTCTAAAGATTAACCCTGCTGTTTGAGCGTATTGTCAAAAAGTTCAGCATCTGTAGTTGACGTTGTATGATTTAGCACAAAAACAATTAATTTAGTCAACCTTATCATATTTGTTTTAGGCCCACAAAGAAAGGCTTGTGGCATTTCACAAGTGAAAAACTCAAGAATCCTGGCAAGATTACAAGAAAGCTCAAAAATGATGATGCATTTCCTTAATTGCAAATATGGGACCTGGTAATCTTCTCCCATCTCCTTAAGTGAAACAGAAAACTCAGTAATAGTCCAACTCAGGGTGTTAAACAAGCGATCAAGGAAAGACGCAAACGACTTTTCATCCAAGTAGCAGTTTTTCCACAGTAAATCCTGAAAGAGATTAGACCAAGATTCTCCATGTTTTGATGTTCCAAATTCAGAACCCTTACAAAGCCGCAGAAGAATGCTTGTTACTGGAATCCAAAACCGATTATCAAATGCTGAAAGCAATGCGCCAGGCATCCTTTCCACTGCTACTTCATTTCTTTCAACGACAACCATGTACTCTTTATATTGTACTAATACTGATATGGACTGAAAAAGAACATCTCTTAGATTAAGCAGGTCCTCCTTTGCAATTGCAAAGCTTTCTGGAAAGGAAACTGAATTGAAAAGGGCACATGCGATTGACTTCCTTGAGATTCACATTGCTATACAGCAACTTCCGATTGCTACTGTAAATAACTGTCGACTTGTCTAATGCTGCAAAACATGTGTTGCGTTCTTAGAGTGGAAGGTCTTGAAGGTGATAGCTTTTGTACCCAACGAAATCTTCTTCCAGTCCAACGACTCTCCAGTGCTCATATTCAATATGAAGTTGAACAAATGCCCATCCCCAAGACCACATGGAAAATTAAAACTAAGCTCAAGATTGCTTACAAGGAATAGTTTTAGACTGCCCCAAATCCAAAGAATAGATGCAAAACCCAGAAGGATATTTCCCCAATTGCTCTGATACCATTTCGAAAAGCCTAGTTGAACGACCAAAACTACAGAGCAGAGAACAACTGCAAACATGTGCTAGTACCAAGACACTTAACGACCTAATGATGAGGATAAGCAGTTGGATATGATGGACGAAGTGTATAAGCTCACAACTGTTGATGTAAACACAGCGGATTTTGATAAATATGACAGCTGGGTGAGATTTTCTATGAATCTGAACGAATAGCTGATTTCGTGGTGCAACCAATGTAAAATCGGTGTTTTGCGCTATGAAATCACCTAAACCGGGTTTCTGCGCTACAAAATCACCTAGATAGTTTCGTAGCGCATATGAACTTTGAAATGAGTTTCGACATATGATATTCATGTCAGATATGAGACCGAAGATAAACTAAAACAGAGAATTGACCCCATTTGACATACTAACAAGACTCTTAACAAGGCTCTAAAACAAGATGAAAAGACTAGACCCAAAACTGACACCAACCCTTTGACAAATTTAAAAAATTGATGTTCAGAATTTAAAATATTTTTTCATGAGTGATAACGCACTCCATCATAGCACTTATATTTTCTGGATATACTGCGAGGCCGTCCTTGGAGACAGCATGTCCCAAGTAATGTACCTTAGTCTAAAAGAAGTTTCGCTTGCTAATTTTAGCATACAATTGATGCTCTCTTAGCAATATCAACATTGTTGCTAAATGATCGGCATGTTCTTCCTCATTCTTAGAATATACCAGTTTGTCATCAATGAATACAATAAAAAACTTTTCGAGATAAGGATGCAACACAATATTCATCAAACACATAAATGTAGCTGGACCATTAGTCAAACTGAGTGGAACAATAACAAACTCATAATTCCCATACCTAGTCCTGAATGCAATCTTGAAGATATCCTCTTCCCTTATGCGTAGCTGATGGTATCGCGCTCTCAATTTGATCTTATAGAACACTACTTCTCCCTTCAACTAATTAAACAAATCACCAGTCCTCGATAATGGGTACATATTCTTCATAGTTACTTTGTTCAGCTTCATGTAGTCAATGCACAATATAAGAGTACCATCTTTATTCTTTACGAACACCACTGGTGCACCCCAAGGCGATACACTCGGCCTAATGTACCTCTTTTCTAACATTTCCTTCAGCTGCAACTTTAATTCAACAAACTTAGGTGTACTCAACCTGTAAGTCACTGTTGATGTCGAAGATGTCACTAGCATTAACTCAATAGAAAAGTATAACTCCTTGTGAGGTGGAAACTCTGTAATGTCCTCTAGAAAATACATCTCGAAACTGCTAAAAAACTGGGTACCTGCTTAACACATCGATATCCTCAACCTCCTTACCCTTGTCACTAGAAATGTGTGTTGTAAACATCACACAACTGTTTTTGCAACTGCGCTTAGTCTACATAGCGGTAACCATCCTCACTAATGTAGGATTCTTCTTTCCCTGCAAAATCCTATTTTGCCCACTATCATCCACACACTCAAAGGCCTTGTCAAAGCAATCCACCTTGGTTTTGTGAAGGTATAGCCAATCCATACCCAAAAGCATACTATAGGATCCCAATGGCAATACATTCAAATATGTTGTTGTAGGCATACGATTTAACTCAAATGCATAAGCTCTTACCCAATGGTGAACTTGCTTCTTCGCACCTGTAGCCAACTGTTCCAACCAATATTCTGCATGGACTTATTTTCTCAAACCACGCTTATCCACCAGGTCAGGAATAATATAACTATATTTACATCCAAGACCAATCAAAATAGAAACAGCTTGATCACAAAGCTTACCGTCCATCTTAATGATCAATCCTTGATGATCCGCCTGCTTGTTGTCCACAGCTGCATAGATCCAAGGAATGTTATGACCAACATAACCAACTATATGTGCCTCCTGAACACTATAGATCTGGGGTCTACCACCACTCTTACACTACGAACAATCCTTCTCACGATGATCCTTACAACATATCCAACACTGCAATGGCTCCCTACCACCACCTCTATCTTGTTTCTCTCCACGTCCCTTCTCAATTGTACTAAATCTCTTGTAAGGAATGACATTTTATTTCTCACTTCCATCTTGAGGTCTTCCTCTCTTTGGTGGCCATTTTACTTTAGCTTTCTCATTTCTTTTCAAATCATGGCTTAGGCTCAACTTTGCTCTTTGACTTCTCATAACAATGCTTCAACTTTCGGATGGACTCCTCTAACGATCTAGGCTCCTCAAACTAAATCTAGTCTCTATATGCAACTAGGTTGATGAATCTTTAAACCTTGGCCTTCTCCTCCTTGAGGTAAGGCACATATCTCAACAACTCAAAAAATCTGCTATTATACTCATCATCTGTCATGGAAACCATCCGTAACTCATAAAATTCCTTAGCCCTATCATCATAGTACCTCTCTGACAAGTACTTCTTTTTGAAGAGCCTTTCAAACGTATGCCAAGTCAAATATTCCTCATGTATACCTTTGAAATTCTTCACGTCTTCCCACCAAATATCATCTTTACCTTTGAGACTGAAAGTGACTATCTTTTCTTTCATGTTTTCTGAATAATCATGCAATTAGAAGAATTTCTTCATACCAAGTAACCATGCCTCTACATCCTATGATTTATTCATTTCCCCATTGAAATTAGGTGGCTTTTCTTTCTTAAACTCATCCATCAAGTATCCCCTATCACTCCTCCTATAAGGATGATAACTATGATGATCATGATGCCTATCAAAACCAAAACTAAAATAGTACCTGTGTCTATCACCTCTCCTATCTAGAGTGTCCAATAGCCTACCATCTCTAATCTTGTTAGATATATATAACCTATTTCTACTAGTATACCTACTTCCATATGCCCCATTAATTATTTCCTCATGTCCATGGTTGATTCGAAGTGGTTCTTGTCACTACAAATCTGAAAAAATATGAAGTAGTATCACATTCAACTCTACTTATTTCTCCTGTGCCTGCATGATTTTTCCATTGTCTTCTTTGCAACTCCTTAATTCTTCCTTTAGGCTTCTCAATTTGCCTGCCAAGTCAGAAGAGTTCCATGCACCACACTTCCCATCTTATGCATAGGGAGATTCTATGTAGTCTACCACCTTGCTAGCCATATCATCTCTTTCCTGCAAGGCATACTATGTCACCTAAACCAAATCACAATAAACCAATGCACCTTAGCATAATTCAGGGATGATAACTTGTTTGCAAGAGCATAAAATCAACGTGATACATGTATAACATAATCATAATAGCATATAAACATATATGGAATAAATGTATCAATGCATAAATATCATTCTAGCTAGGGTCTAGTCATCAATGCAAGGTTGTATCAACAATGCATGCTATGACCTCATGCATGACAACAACCATTACTCCATTGCACACATTTCCAAATGAAACTATCAACATGCATAAGCAATTCCTAATCAACTACACTTATGTATGAACACATGTATTTGAGTATAAGCCATCTGTTATTGTAACCAGCCTACAAGAATGACACATGTAATCCAAAAATTCAAGAATGCACCTGATATACAAGGATGTAGTAAAGCAACATGTTAGTGACATATAACCATATGAAACCAGTCATATACTTCTGATGATGCATCCCACTAAATCACATCAACTTCCTCGTGACAACCTGTTGAAGCCCCGAAAATCGGGTCGACAACAAGGGGAATACCCACCCGGTCCAAACCTTGGTTGGCAGCTCCTTATCCGTTTGGTATAGCGGGTCCGACTGGGGATGACGGGACCAGTTTCCCGACCTTGGGTGTGTGTGTGTGTGTAGAATTTGGACTATGCTGATCTAAGAGAAATTTAAAGCTAATCTAATTCAGACTCTTTAAACTAACTCTATGCTATTGTAATCTAGTAAGAAGCAACACATCTAATCTACACTAACCCTTGGTATATATCTCCTATTATGCGATCTGAAAAGATTTCGAACAATAACTGGTAATAAAGATCATTCAGCTATCATAAGAATATAAATCATTAAAGATAAACTGTTTTGCATAACAAGTTAGACAAAACAGTTATGAACAACATATCGCATAATAAGTTACTCATATGTCAAGCATAAACAATATGACTCCACCGTACAAAAGTGCCAAACGATAACTCATACACTCATACAATGACATATAAACAACTGAAACTATAAATCATTTAAAGAACACAAGTAGGAATAGTCAAGAGATAAAAGTACCATTTATGACTGGTTCCACTCATAGGCTTCAAGCAATAATGATTTATCTCTCCTTGTTCTAACATCTGCTAAGAGTACAGAAGTGCAACATCAGTAGCAGACATCAGATGCAAACATTAATAAACCTTGATCCATCCATTCATCAAAACCACCTCCAAGGGTGCAAAAGTGCATGTTTCGAGGACAAGTTTTTGTCAAATCTACGGACCCTTCTCTAAATGCCTAAGAAGGGTTTAAATACTGCTAACTAATTAACTTAATTACATAAATTTGGGATCCGGTTTTCTAATGACCATCCCTCTGATAAAGCAAATTATTTCTAAAATTAAATCTGACTTTGAACTATTTCTGTATTTGCTCCTTAGTGCTGTAAGTGTGCAGCATTCGTCTGAGAAGAGTCGGTTGGTTGCCTTTCCCTTTCGTGTGTGCTATAAAAATAGCAGTAACAAGGGCTGGCACCACTTTTTGGTAAACTATCAGATATTTTAGAGAATCTCCCGCTGACTGAGTGTATACTTGGTAATAACCCAGATTTCCCTCAAACTGGTTCTGCTTTTGCTATTTCGGTTTCTCTCTTTGCGAATGACTTGATGAGTCAAAAGGCTTTACTTTCCGAGCAATTCTCTGGATTGAAAATTGCCTTCGTTCTTCATTCCGGGCTTTTCTGGCATGTAAGCTTCAGGTATCTTTGTAATCATGCTGCTTTTGTGTGCCTTTGATTCTAAGCTTCAGATGACCTATCGGTTGTTAGCATCTGCTGAGTGATACTCTGGAATCTGTAGTCCTATCATATGTGGTTCCTGCTTCTGAAGAGGTCTCTTCTATGTTCTCCGAGCATCGGTGCTTTCCCCTTTTCCTTAGATGTTTCCTGCAAAAATTGCTCCATGTTATCTCCTATTTTATAGTTTGTGTAAAGGAAAAGAATAATTGAAAATAAAGATTGATATGAAAGCTTCAGATCTTGCGTGTGTATAATCATGACATTCAAAGTGAACTGACTCTTCGAAAAAAACGAAAAGCAGCCATTCGTACAATCATTAATTTCTTTTTCACAAGCGCGCGCTTAATTCTGATTAATGGACAGCTTTCCTTGAATGTTGTGCTGAGCAAAATTCGCACTCATCGCAGATCGCGGATTTGTGTTATAGTATTGTGGTATCGCAATATCGGATCATCGCAGATCGCGGATTGTGGATCACAGATCGCAAATAGCAGATCGCAGATGTTAGTCATTGTGTTCTACTCTACGCGATTGCTGCGATATGCGACGTCGCACATCGGCCGTCGGGGATTTCTTAAGCTTTTCATTTAAGAGCGCTTATGGTAAATGTGATGCGATGAATTTAGCATCGCTTCTTCGTGGTTCGTTATGCTCATAAAATAAGTGTTTCCTTTGCTTTGCTGCGATAAAATTCTAAGGAAAAACAAAAATGTTCATGGGGATGTTTGTTTGAATTTTTTACTAAGGGTCCCTTATTTGCTTGGTGTTATTTCTAATACCAAACAAAAGAGGGGGGTTGTTGGTGACCACAACAATGGCGATTCACTGGGAAGAACCAGTTATCTCTGAATTTCTATTGAACTTCAACTTCCAAAACAGAAAAATTTTCATCAGTCTAAACTTTGTTATGGACAGATAGGGTACATTATGTTTTATCCTATCAATGATAATTTGTTTCAACTTTTCTCTATTCCAATCTTTCACTTCCTGAGGTTTATCCCTTGTATCTACACCGGCCATTACTTGGTCCTTTTTAAAGATAAAATGAGGTCATCTTTGCTATGCTGGTCCTTTAAAATATGCTCATTTACCGTAGGTAGAGCCTCTGCTGCCAGCAGGCGTCCATAGCCTCGACAGGGTTACCTGTTACCCAGCAATGATCCTTTATCCTGCTTAAAGCAATCTACAATTTTTTAGGGAAAAACCCATTTTGACACTTTTTCTTTTTTATTCTCTAAAGAACAATGTCTTGGTTTGGTGGCCAATTTGTGACACAGTCATTCACTTGATTTACATTTTTGCTGAACAAGCTGGCTCGTGATGAGACCCCTTGTCTTTTGATTGCAACAATCTTAAGTCGTTGCCCTGTTTTGGTGGACAGTATTGGCAAGGTCAGCAAGTTATAATATCTTGTGATCATGATAAGCCGGCTCGTGATGAGACCTCTTATTCTTTGAGATATAGTGCTTTCTCGGATTACTTCTCTGAATGTTGCGATTTCCTTTTAGCAGGGAGGAACTCATTGTTTTTCCTTAAGAAAGTTCTGGACGATAATAATAGAGTTTGGGAAATATCAGTTTTACAGAGAATACTCATTTTATTATTGATACCTTTCATTGTGCTGATATAAAACAAGTTTTTTTCCAAAGGTTGCTTTCATAAAATTTTTGAAGTCAGAACTAGTATCATATCTAGGGTAAAGTTGGACTCTATCCATCAATAATAAGGATCAGATTTTTCGGAAATTTTTACTGTTTGTACAAGTGAAAAATCAAAATCTAATAGAGGATTTGGTTTCCATTTAAAGTGAATTCCTGTAGTAACCATCTACAACTAGTTTTATTTCTAAGAAAGAAAAAAAACAAAAGCTATCCTACAAAAATTTAGAAGTGTTATCTTCTATGGAAAGTATATTTTCAGGATTTTTCCATTAACAGGCAAAGAATCCTTTCTACCTGCTAAATCCTGCAACACAAACGTTGATGGACCTATGACTTATACAATCTGAAAAGGGCCAAGCCACATTTTCTGGAATTTTGTATGTTTGCCTTTCTCTTCGTGAGCCTTATCCCATTTCAAAACTAGATCTCCCATTTGAAATTTTTTTCTGGTCATTATGCTTGAGTCAAAAGAGGATTTTATTAGCGCTTGGTGATGAGCATGGGTTTTCTTAGCTTGTTCTCGTTGTTCTTCCAATTTAATTATTTCCATCTGTCTTAATTGTAAGGAGGAGGTAGATACCTCATCGACGTACTATACTAAAGACAAGGAGGGAATCATTAAGTGAGTTGGAAGAACCACTTCCTTCCCATAAACTAAGTTAAAGGGAGAAGTGCCTATTGAATCTTTCTTCGTTATTCTATCTACCCATAAAGCATTTACCAAGGTTTTGTGCCAATTCTTCTGGCTCTGGTCAACTGTCCTTTTAATAATCCTGATTAGGTTTTTATTTGTTGACTCAACCAATCTGTTTCCTTACGGATAGTAGTTGGATGAATATTTTAGTTTAAATCCTCTTTTAAGTGCGAAATCAGTCATTGCATTCCCAGAAAAGTAAGAAGCATTATCAAAAATTAAAGCTAACGGCAATCCAAATCTAGTGATTATAAATTGATCAATGAATTCAATGATGTTTTTAGAATTAGCTGTCTTGAGAGGTATCGCTTCTACCCATTTAGTAAAATAATCAGTTGCCGTGAGGATATACCTATGCTGCTTAGAAGAGTGAGGAACGATCTCACCTATTATGTCCAAGCCCCATTGACTGAATGGTTGCTCAATGTTTACCGGTTTGTAGTGGCATGGACGGTTTCCTTTGTCTCCCTGCAGTAGTTTGGCAGATTTGGCATTTCCTCACGTAACTGTGTGAGTCTTTGAACAGTGTGGGCCAATAATACCCCGCTCGTAAGATCTTATGTGCGGTGGCCTCTCCAACATAGTGTCCACCTGCAGGTCCATCGTGGAGTTCCTGCAAAACCTTTTCGGCTTCAGTTTTCTCAAGACACCTAAGAAGCACAGAATCATAATTTCTTTTAAACAGAACATCATTTATGAGCTGATATTGTTTAGCCTTTAATCTTAGGGCTCTTTTCTTGGTGTGATCCAGGTGAGCTGGAGCATACCCGTTTTTGAGATAATAAATGGTGTCAGCGTATAAAGATTCTATATCGTTTAGGCTTACCTCATACGTTTGTACTTCCTCGGATGAGCTTTCAGGAATATGCGATGCTCCAGCCAACATTTTGCAGAAGCCTTGGCCTCTCACAATGCTTGCTGGTTTGATTTCAAGGTCGTATTCTTGTAAAGAAATGATCCAATTTGCTCTTTTTTCACCCACATCTTTCTGTATTAAAAGATTTCTTACCGCTGGAAACGGTACTATGACCTTGGTATGGGTTTTAAGTAAGAAAGGTCTGAAATACTTGATCGCTTTGAAAATGGCGTATGCCTGTTTCTCTACATCTGAATAATTGAGTTCAGCCCGTTGTAAATTAGAGCTAAAAAATGCGATTGGAGCTTCCGCTTTCTCTTGATTCACTTGAGTTAGAATCGCGGCATATGATTTTTCTGAGGCGAATGTGTATAAGATAAAAGATTCTAAAAAATTCAAGGTTGCTAAAGACGGAGCATTAATGATAGCTTGTTTGATCAGATTAAATGCTTCATGCTCGTTTAGACCCCATTTGAAATTTGAATTCTTTTTTATCATGGTTTGCAAAGGAGAAACAATTCTTGAAAAATCTGGGACAAATCTTTTAACAAAATTGATTTGACCAAGAAAGGATTGCATGGCCTTTT